>PVLC010018333.1:0-17498 GCA_004027655.1 Graphiurus murinus | reverse complement strand
TTAGGTTCTTTAATTAAATCTAGATAACAGAAACCTTCAATCACACTGGAGAATATTCTATGACCCTGCAGCAACTCCTTTTGAAGGTTCATTTGATTATCTAGAGTTAGGTCTAGAGGTAGACTGGTGCCTCTATGACAAACTGCAATACCATTAAGGAAGTTTCTTTTTTTATAATTTATTTTTAATTGGTGCATTGTAATCATACATCTTTGTTAGGTACAAGCTGGTAAAGGTAAAGGCACACATGCACACATTTCTCATTTAACCCTTCCCCAGTTCCCACCCCCCATCCTCCTCCTCCCTCCTTCTCAAGTTCAGTTTAGTGATTGACTTTGATGTGTTCATAAAAGTACATCATGCTCATTAGGGTGTCCCCCCTCCCCCCCCACACCTTCCGTTAAGTCAAATTCTTTGCTCACCTAAGGAAGATTCTTGATGAGACTATTTTTCCTCCAAGTATTCAATGCACATCTCTCAACAAAAAGCAGCTTCTGATTTGTTCCATGATGTGCATCTGGAAGTCAACATTTCTAACAAGTTCACAGGGGATCCTCAAATTACAGATCCACTGAAGGAAATTTCCCAGGAGCCTTGGCCTGAGCTGGCATATCCTGGCATATCCTGACCCATATTTAACCCTCACCACTCATGAGGCATTCCAGACAACTTTCAAGCTGCTCTAGAATTTGAAACTCACATATCGACTAAGTTCAGAAATTTTCTCTAGAATGCAGTTAATAAGCAACCGTAGTGACACATGTACTCTAAAGATATTAACATACGGAGCTGAGCACTGTGATGCATGTCTCTAACTCCAGTACTTGAGGGTTGAGACAGGAGGATCACAGGTTTGAGGCCAGTGCATGGTAACTTAGTGAGACCTTGCTTCAAAGTAGAATAAAATAGGGCTGGAGATGTAGCTCAGAGGTAGAACGTCCATGGGTTTAATCCGTGGCACACGCACACGCACACACACACACACACACACACACACACACACACACACATACACACACACCTAACATATCATTCAGGCTTTTGGAAAGTCTAGCTTGTTCTGGGGAAAAATGCACACAAGACCTAAAGTATAAATAATAAGAAACGCTTCAAATGTAATCTCCCGAATGTAAAAGAATCATGATCTTCCCAGCACACTAATACTTTTTCTTTTCTCCTTAGAATGCGGGGCGCGTCCAGACCTAATAACATTGTCAGAAGAGAGAATCGTTGGAGGTACTCTAGCTGATGAGGGTGACTGGCCATGGCAAGTCAGTCTACAGCTGAATAATGTCCATCACTGTGGAGGTATCCTGATTAGTAGCACATGGATTCTGTCAGCAGCTCACTGCTTCAGAAGGTAAGGCCACAGCTACCCACCCATCTGGGAACAATTAAGATAGACAGGTACATGAAGATGCCAACTACTACCCCCAGGACTAAACATGATTGGATTGGGCCAGAAATAATTCAATGCAAAAATTTAATGGGTCTTTCTTTCCTATTCATTTTGCTTAAAGCAAAAATACTTTTTCTCCTTTAGCTTACTAGTTTACTGGTAGTTCTCCAATTCAGGTAATAGTATATCATCCTGGTAAAGAGTAAATATTTATATATCAGAATATTTAATTTAGATCTTAGCTAGGAAAGCTTAGGAAATTTACCAAGCCACCCTATGCCTCATTATTTCTTTTAATTAAGAATAATATTATTATCTATGTCTTCATGTTATTGGTAGGATTGAGTGGGCTAACGTAAAAAATATGCTAAATTTTTGCTGTGGATGATTTGCATATTGTGTCATGGAAACTCATCAGCAAGCTGATGGCTGACCTAGAGACTGCCTGATGCCATTATATTAATTCAACTAAAATATTATTGTATATCTATAAAAAGCTCAGTATTGCATTTTGTAGAAGTTACTAATATAAACAAAACACTGCCTTCAGGGAATTTCCTTCAAATGCTGGAGGTAGAATATACAAAAAAAAATGATTATAGTGAATGGTAAGTAACTTAACTGAAGGTGATGGGGAGGCAGGGAGAGAAACACCCTAATTCACATGATGTACTTTCACAAACATCAAAGTCAATCACTCAGTTGAACTTGAGAAGAAGGGAAGGGGAGGGAATGGGGCAGGAAATGGGGAAGGGTTAAATGAGAATTGTGTGCATGTATGCCTTTACCAGCTTGTACCTAACAAATATGTATGATTACAATGCACCAATAAAAAAAAATTTAGACAACTTAGAAGAATTGGGGAGGGGGCATCCTGAGGATGAACTCAGGGACATTCTACTTCTGAGCTACATTTCCAGCACTTTAAATTTTTATTTTGAAAAGGAGTCCTAGAGGCTGGCCTCAAACTTGCAATCCTCCTGTCTCAGCCTCCCAAGAACTGGGATTATAAGCATACACCACTGTGCCCAACTAGCAATTCTTAAATGAGGTCACTAAGGACTCAGTAGGTAATAAGGTGACAGTGGAGAGTAGGTTGCATAAACTTATCTCAATTGCATAAAAAGGGTCACGTGACTCATAATAAACAATTTTATACTTTGGCATAACAAAAAACTGCCAGTTTCAGACCTACACCTTACTACTGAGGAATCCTAGACACTAACAATTGTTGGAAACTAAATTCAATTAGATCACCTAGAAGAGTGATGTTGAACTCAAGTGTGCCTCTGATCATGTCTATTCTCTTCTCATCCTTTTTCAATAACTTGCCACTGTCTAAAATTCAACCTACTTATACATCCAAAGCCTTTCACAAATTATTCCAAACTTATTTTTCAAAGCTTGTGGCTTGAACTTCAGGGTTACAGTATTTTTCTCCTCCCCTAGACTCTGCCTGTATTTCCCCACCTATGAGCACCACTCAAGCTAGTGATTCTCCATTTCTTCCAATTTGAATTCCATGATATCTTCAATTGTTAAAAAGTGCTATTCAGCTGGGCGTGGTGGCGCACGCTTGTAATTCCAGCATTGGAGGCTGAGACCGTAGGATCCTGGGTTCGTGGCCAGCCTTAGCTACCTAGTGAGGCACTCCACAATTTAGTGAGACCCGGTGGCGCACGCTTGTAATCCCAGTATTCGGGAGGCTGAGACCAGAGGATCCAGGTTCGCGGCCAGCCTCAGCTACCTAGTGAGGCACTCTACAACTTAGTGAGACTCGGTTTCAGAATAAAGAATAAAAAATAGGGCTGGGGGTATAGCTTGGAGGTAGAATGCCCCTGAGTTCAATCCCCAGTACCGCAAAAAAAAAAAAAAAAAAAGTAGGGGTGGGGGTGTAGCTTGGAGGTAGAATGCCCCTGAGTTCAATCCCCAGTACCGCAAAAAAAAAAAAAAAAGTGCTATTCAGATTTGAGGGCACTATCTTTTAATATAATGCCTTTCTACAAAAGTATTTGTTAAATTAAGAGGAAATAAAAATTAATGAGACTAGTGTATAGTTTCTGAACGAAAGTTTTAGGAAAATACAAATAATCTTAAACATTTCCATGCTACCTTATAACTCCATGTTTATAGACAGTGAATAAGTTTTTAATTTATTTTATATACTTCCAGATGATATAATTTCTGATTTGGCTGGTAAATTTATTGCTGTATACCATATAATACAAGAAACAACATTCAAACAAACATTTCAATCACCATGGCCACCTGAAAGGCCAAAGAACAAGATGGCACTAATTGATTCAAATCACACCCTGAGTATAGAAACCAGAAATGCGCATTCCTGGAGTTAGCAGGCAGTTAGCATAACCACAGATACCATAGAAACTGGACTGGATTCTAGGCCTTATTTAAGCCCAGCTATCAAAAGCTAAGTAAAGGATGTTACTATAATGAAAACTATAATTATAAATATCACCATTGATTATCAAAGGAATCCAGACAACATCTTTGAATTTTGCTACCACAAATCCTATTCAGTATCATGATGGAAACACTAGAGCTGACTAAACTACATGAACCATGCATTGATACTCTCCCTAAAGACCAGTCTGACACAGAACCATCAATGAGGATCTGTTTGGGGCATGACCAGTCTTATATCAAAGTATATAGTCAAGATAAGGCTCTACTAGAGATTACTTGTTACCTCTTCTTTGAAGCTTTCTCTTTAAAGCTTTTTTTCTCTTTTAACTCTCTGTTCTAGTCTCACAGAAATTTTCTAATCTATTGCATACAATAGCCTCTGTGATTTATGACTGTATAATTGTCTCTGTCAATCTCTTCTGCTAGTGTGTGGAACTCCTCAAGGATACAGGCCAAATTATTTCAATTTTTGTTCCCAGAGACTCATACTATCCCTTATATAAAGTAGACACTTAGCAATAGTTTTTGAGGTATAAATAGTGAAAAGTCACAGTTATGTCCACTGAGTGCTTACTTTGTGCCAAGCACTGTACTTGCCATGTGTTTGTTTTCACTAACACTTACCAGCTGTGTGAGAGGATGTCATTAATCACATATTATCCATAAAACAGAGCCAGGCGTGGTGGCACATGCTTGTGATCCCAGTACTTGGGAGGCTGAGTCAGGAGGATCATAGGTTCGAGGACAGCCTCAGCAAGTAGTGAGACTCTCATCAATCTAACGAGTCTCTGTTTCCAAATAAGAATAAAATTGGGCTGGGGGTGTAGCTTGAAGGTAGAATGCCTCTGAGATCAATCCCCAAAACCACACACACACACACACACACACACACACACACACACACACAAAAGAATCAGAGATAGTCACTAACTTGCCATAAATAATAATACTAACATGTGACATAGCCAAGATTTAAATCTAAATATAAGTGGTTTCAAAACCATGCTCTTATTTATTTGCTAGAATGAAGGAAAGGAGATAGAAAAAAAGAGGAAAGAAAGAAGGAGTAGTAAGGAAAGGATCTCTTTAGAGTCTTTCCAGTAAAGATCCCAGCAAAAGGAAGTTCAATGTAAAAAAGCCATGGATTTGCTTGATTTTAGTATTTATTTCTTCAGAATTTTGAACTAGTATTAACTCTTTTTTTTTTTTTTTTTTTTTTTGGCGGCACTAGGGATTGAACCCAGGGGCATTCTACCTCCGAGCTACATCCCCAGCCCTATTTTTTATTCTTTATTTTGAAACCAGGTCTCACTAAGTTGCGGAGTGCCTCACTAGGTAGCTGAGGCTGGCCTCGAACCCGGATCCTCTGGTCTCAGCCTCCCGAATGCTGGGATTACAAGCGTGCACCACCACGCCCGGCTCCTAGTATTAACTCTTAAATAAGTTACTATACCTTATACATGTGTTTCCTAGGTGTATAATTTTTATTTTTATATTAACTTCATTATTTAAACTTGACAGAACTCTAAATTATTACTGGCTTACACTTTGTTTTAATCAACCTTAGGGGTAATGTTAAGTTAACAACTCTTCCAAGACACAGATACTTATTTTCATCAGTATATTCAAGACCTTTCTCTCATTTCATATATTTTTTTTCCTTTTGTCCCTGGATCCCACTCCTACTGCCCTTCCTTTTCCTTAAAAGCCTCACACTAATATATTTGAATTATGTCTTCAAATAAGTATGTACTTTACCTGCAAAATCTATAGAGTTTTTTCTGCGTCATACATAGATTATTTTAATTTATGAAAAGAGCATTATGTATAATTCTTGTATTGTTTCTTACTGTTTTTATTCAGTCCTCGGGATTTTCATCTGGTCCACCGCTGCATAGCATGGACTAAGTAGCCATCATATTACCTTTATCCACATAGGTTGCTCCAACTTCCCACTGCCACAAAGAGAGTACACACACACACACACACACACACACACACACACACACACACACACCACATACATATGCATCTTTCAGTAAACCTTTAGGAATTTCTGTGACATATACTCAAAAGTATATATGCAGTCTGTTAAACATACCAGAAAGTTTTTCAGACATTTAAATCTTCACCAGTAATGCTAAAAGAGTTCCAGTTCCATCCTCACCAACACCTAGTATTATTATCTTGTTTGATTGTTGTCATTTTTATTAATTAGATGCTCACTGTTATAATTTCTATTTCTTCATTGCTAGTGAGTTTGAATATCTTTTCATATATCTAGAAGCTATTTGGGCTTCTCTCTCCTTGAATTTCCTATTAATGCTTTGCCCATTTCATAATGATTTTCCTGTGCATTTATTATTAGCTTAGATATTTTTGTATATTCTATAAAAATTTTAGATATTGAATATTGAGAATATTTTCTCATGGTTTCTCATCCATCTGCTAAACTTTTCTATGGTATGCTTAATTTTTATTTAATGAAATTCATTAATTTTTTACCTTATGTGTTTTGAAGGTTAAGCTAAAAAGTTCAAATTCCTAAGTCACACTGATAATTTTCTATATTTTTATGTTAGTGTGGACTCTCTCCCTCTCTCTCTCTCTCTCTCTCTCTCTCTCTCTCTATATATATATATATATATATATATATACATACATATATATGTATATGTATACATATACACATATATGTATACATATACACATATATGTATACACACATATATAACAAGTATCACATTTAGCACAGAAAAATAATTTGTCTATTAATAAAACAAAGATATCTCTTATCATTACTACTACTTAAATGGAGCTTCTTTCTCAAATCCAAAAAAAGAAAAAAATAAGTATTTAAAGGAATAAAGTATTTAAAGGAATAAGTTAAAATAAAAATGTTCATTACTTTAGATTTCTTATTTGTTTAGATAGGAGTGTGTAGAAAAGGGAGAAATCAAAGAGGAGATTTGTGTTATTCTAATATCCTCACTGGAACAGAAAAACATCAAGATATTTATTACTCCACAACATGTCTTCTAAAGTCTTTATTTCTTTAGACAAATAACTATTCATTCTGACAGTAAGGAGTTAAATGCATTTACTAGCTTACAATGCAGAAATGTATACCAAAGAGATGTCAGTCAAATAATTCCTAGATAATGGGGACACACAAATGCAAAAATCCAAATATTTGAAGTACTCACATATTTCCTATTCAAATAGCATGTTTTCAAAATTTTTAGCTACCCTAATCCTCAACAATGGACTGCCACCTTTGGGATTTCCACAATATCACCTCTACTGAGAGTAAGAGTAAGAGCTATTTCACTCCATAACAATTATGTATCTGCAACTCATGAAAACGATATTGCAGCTGTGCAACTTGAAAGACCTGTCACCTTTACAAAAAATATCCACAGAGTGTGTCTCCCAGAGGCTACTCAGAATACTGTACCTGGTTCTACTGCTTATGTAACAGGATGGGGATCTCTAACTTATGGTGGTAAGTGTCTCAGGAAAACTAAAACAAAATAATTTATCAACAACAACAACAACAAAAATCTCCCGTCATTCACTGTTATGTAATTTTTAAGAGGTGAGCAACATCTAAAGGACAAGTTCTACAGATAGAACTATCCTATATTCTGGTCAGCCTAAGCTCTAGCCAGCGCTGAGTTTCCCAGTAAAATAAAGCAAAGCAATTCCCCTAGAAACTTGAGAATTCTCAAACACAATAATAGGGAAATGTAAAAAGAAGTAATAAAGAACCATGATCTCTTTAATAATCCAGAGATTCCATGAGATTCAAATGACTTTTCTATAAAAAAATTTTAAAAAACAGACTTGAATATATATTGTCTAAGAACTGTAACAGTCTCTAAGACATTAATGTCCTTGAAGGTATTCTGAAATGAAATGAATTCTGCCTCTGTGGCAAGAATAGCCATATAAGCATTGTCAGATTTGTTTCTTTTTTTGTGTGTGTGTGTGGTACTGGGAATTAAACCCAAGGGCATTCTACCTTCGAGCTACACCCCAAGCCTATTTTATTTTATTTTAAAACAGGGTCTCACTAGGTTGATGAGTCTCACTACTTGCCGAGGCTGTCCTCGAATCTGTGATCCTCCTTCTCAGCCTTTCAAGTACTGGGATTACAGGCATGCACCACCACACCTGGCTGCTTGTTTCTTGAATGAATAAGATGAAAGTTAAAATGAGGGCAATATGAAAGAGCAAACAGAACCAGGGAGAAAAATAAGAGTATCATCCTGGGAATGGACAGTGACATCAAGAGTTTCCCTGGGATTTTATCCATGATGTAGACTAACTGTCCAAACAATCAGACAAAGTCTTAATTGCCCCAGAAAATGTTTCATTGTGATCTTCTAGCCCAAAGTAATTTGGAGTAACACATAAAATCGTTGCCAATCATTAAAAACTCTAACACTGCTATTTTGAGAGAGCATCAATATAAAGTGAATTGGATCTTCAGCCTTGAAAGCAGACTGAATTTTCTTCTGCTGCTAGAGTAAAGGTTACTCAATATGTAATTTCCCAACCCAAAGTCAATTGGTGGGTAACTTAAATGCTATTAGTCAATTTTAAGATGGAAAATTTGTTTTCTCTAAAGATCTACGGGCACTCCATTACAAAACTAATGCAAAAAGGTGGGGGAAGAAAAATCCATCTGCCTATATAGGTGTTGTCCTTCTCTCCTTTGAGAACCTTTGCTGAGAAGAAACTCCTATTTATAGCTCCAAGTACTTTCCTTGCTAAATAGGGTTTAATGTTTGTAGTGCATTTGTTCTTTCTCAAATTAGTAACAGAGCTATTAATTTATATATACTGAGGTCACTTTGTTTCTGCTTTTATACTAAATAGGCAACACAGTCACACAACTACGGCAAGGACAGGTCAGAATAATCAATAGTAATGTATGTAATGCATCAGCTGGTTATAATGGAGCCATCTTACCTAGAATGCTCTGTGCTGGAGTGCCTGAAGGTGGAGTGGATGCATGCCAGGTAAGTTCAAGACAATTTCTTGATGTCATCATCCAAGAATTTTATAACATTTACTAGAGTCATACCATGACATACATAAAGGTTACTTTACAATACACATCTCTGATTCTCCCAATATTTGATTCAAATTTAGAGGAAAAAATCTCTTGTGAAGTATCATGAAAAACATAAACTTTTAATTTTCAACTGCTATGAAAGGTTAAGTATAATCCTATTGTACCATGGTGAATACAGTTAATAACAGAGTATTATACCCTCAAAATTGATAGCTAGGTATGGTGGCACACACCTGCAATTGTCTGTAATCCCAGTACTTAGGAAGCTGAGACAGGAGAATCGCAGGTTTGACACCAGTCTCAGCAACTTAGTGACAGCCTGTTTAAAAATAAAAAATAAGAAGGGCCGAGGGTGTAGCTTAGAGGTAAATGCCCCTGGGTTCAATTCCCAGTACCACACACACACACACACACACACATACACACACACACACACACACACACACACACACAAAGTGCTAAGAGTAACTTTTAAATGTTCTCAACAGAAAAAAATGTTAGTACTTGAGGTAATGGAAATGTTAGCTAGCTTGATTTAATTATCCATATATTATATTCATAAACCATAGCATCATTTTTCTATCCCATAAATGTATACAGTTAAAATAATCATTCTCTCTAGGTTCATAGATAATAAATTAAATTTTGAGATATAAATAATTTTGTAGCATCTTGAAGATAGAAAATTTACATAAAATCCTAATTACTTGAGTCACAAGAGCCCCTGCAATTATATAATGACACAAGTAGAAAAGAAATAACTATTGGATCTGGCATGTAACTTTTTAACCAAACATATAAAAGCAAATAATAAATATGAAATTCTCACTTTAAAGTTATAGGATATATATGTATGTATGTTTGTATCACTTTAAATCTCATTATGATGTATACTTACATTGCACTAGTAAAAGTATAGAAAATAAAATAAAGTTATTAGGATAAATTTTAATTAAATTATATAAGCTTAATTGATATAATTATATTTTATGATTGGTTTTGTTCCTGCGTCTTAAATCCAATTCCATATAGTCACACTACTTAGTGTCAGAAATTAAATATTATTTTATATATCCTGTTTACTGATGAATCTGCTACTGTTTTCCTGTGCAAATTTTATGCAAAAAAATGTTTTATTTTTTTCATCAAATGTTACTGAGCTTCATATTTAGTTCTCATAGTCTTGAAAAATTGAACCACAAATAGTATTTATAGTCTATACCCCAATCCATGATAATTTTCCTCAAAATGAAACATTTTACCAACTGCAAGTTGTGTGTGGATAGACAAGATTTGTTTCTCAATTTTCAAGCTACCATTAATTACTCACTCATCCTTTCATTCCCTTTAAGTGGGGATGTCTCTATGGTAGGGAATGCTTCCTGCTCACTTTCCCATTTCGCTTTCCTGCTAGCCCAGTAACAATAAATCCTCAAATTTCATGAGAGTTTTCCAAAGAATTTACCAATTGTATAATAATATACCTCCATGCTGATGGTTCCAGATCTAGTTAAGAGTATTGATTAGAACTCACTTAAGGACACACGTGAGATTTAAAAGGATGTTACTCAGGCTTTATTCGCCTATGCTGCACCTTCCTATCTGTGTATAGAAATTTTGCTTGTCTCTTTTCATTTTTAATTTTTTCTGCTCTCCCTTTGAGCCGAGTTCAAGTCATAACTCACCATGAAAATCTCCTTTTGTGCTCCACTATAGACTTCACCAATTTCCAGCTGAAATATTATAATATTATTATAATAATTATCATAGACTTTGTTCAAAAAAAGGCACTTTACATAGAAGCTCACGAAATCCCATTCATTTCTTTCATTCCTTCGTTCATTCATGCATTCATTTATTCAGACACTTTCTTAATTTTTTTTTTTTTTTTTTTTTGGTACTGGGGATTGAACTCAGGGGCATTCTACCTCCGAGCTATACCCCAGCCCTATTTTTTATTCTTTATTTTGAAACCGAGTCTCACTAAGTTGCAGAGTACCTCACTAGGTAGCTGAGGCTGGCCACTAACCCAGATCCTCCGGTCTCAGCCTACCAAATGCTGGGATTACAAGCGTGCACCACCACGCCTGACTTAGACACTTTCTTAATTACTTTCTACCATTCACTATACTATACTAGCTATTCACTCACTATACTAGCATGGCAATGCATTCCCTGAACTCAGCAGATCTGTAGTCTAGAAGAGAAGACACAAGCTCAATGATCTGCAGTCAGGCAGTGAAGCTGGCCAAGAACAGGGACAATCACACGTCCCTTTTAGTTTAGCATTTGTTTGCCCAGTCTTGATAATGCATCATGCAGGAAATTTTGTCCCTTTGTATGGATAGGCCACAATGAACCCACTGCAATGTATTATGGACTAAAAGAGGGAGAGAGAGAAGGAGGAAGGAAAGGAGGGAGGGAGGAGCAAAAAGGCAAGAATGCAATGACAGGGAAGACTGAGAACTGGTTAACCAGAGCCTGCGTGCGTCATCCGAAAAAGGGAGGTGTCAATCAGCTCCATTCAGTACTTGCCCTACAAGTGGTAACTCGCACACTGACCCTTCTCACCATCCAGACCAGTAATTAAACAGCTATGGAAGAGCTAACTACTAAAAACAGTCAAATGAATGGCTAACTTTTCTAGATGCATACTTGGTCATAATAGTTGACTTTTATTAGCACTGACTATATGCCAGGCTGTATTCAAAGTGCTTCATGTTCTAAACTCATAAAAAACATTATTTACTGATAAGGGAATTGAGGCACAAAGAGTTGTTAAATATGTTACTGAAGTTCACATAGCTAGTAAGTAGAAAAGTAGAAGACTTGAACACAGGCTACCTAGCTCCAGAACCCACACACAGAATTAATCTACCATGCAGTATAAAAGATGAGGTAAAATTTTCTTCCAAACCAGATTATTACATGCATAAATATTTTCAGCTTGGTTGGTTATTTTAATTGGCTGGAAAATATCTTAGGGAAGATTTTACTTATTGTCATGTAAATTTTTTCAATTGTTCACCAAAAGAATGCTTTTTTTTTTTTTTTGTAGTACTGAGGATTGAGACCAGGGGCATTCTATCTCTGAGCTATTTTATTTTCATTTTGAAACAGGGTATCACAAGGTTGATGAGAATCTTAGTACTTGCTGAGGCTCTCCTCAAACCTGTGATCCTCCTGTCTCAGCCTCCCAAGAACTGGGATTACAAGCTTACTCCACTATTCCTGGCTCAAAAGAATATGTTTTGACGTCATGATCAGACACCATGCAGAATGCTAAGGATAGGTAGAAGTGGAACTTCCAGAAACACATTCATTCAACCAATATTTCCTTAGTACCTCCTATGTGCTAGAAGCTTAGGTTGCAGCCATGTCTAGAATAGGTATGCCCTCTTTCTTGATGGACCTTACAGTAGAGCTGGGAAAATAGACATTAAACAAGTATCATAAATGCAGTGAGTGCTGCAGAGACATCCAGGTACCTCAACAAGGGGAGCTAACCAGTGGAAATATGTTCAAATGTGCCCACAAGTATACTGATACAAAATAATGCAGAAGCAGTGACAAGAGATGAACACAGAATGTAGGAACACAATGCAAAAGTAATTGAGCCCAAAGCTAGAAGTGGGAAGAGTAAAGAGAAAAGGAGAAGGTCTGAGGTTTCCTGGAGGAGGTAAAGCCTGAGACATGTAATAGGCAACCAGGCAGTAACTGAAGGAAGTCTGGGAAATGTGCTTCTCATCTTCTCAGAGGTACTGAAGGAACAACTCATACATGAAAGATTTCTGTAATTTTTGCATGACTTGGTATAATACTTCAAAAGGAAGTAGGCTGACTTTATTTATATAATAGATATGACCTCCTCTACTGCCATAGAAATAAACTCAGGATTTTGGATTTGGTTTGCACTTAAGTGATCATTTTGTTTCCTTCAGGGTGATTCCGGTGGCCCACTAGTGCAAGAAGACTCGCGGCGTCTTTGGTTCCTTGTGGGGATAGTGAGCTGGGGATATCAGTGCGGCCTGCCTGATAGGCCAGGAGTGTATACTCGAGTGACAGCCTACCGTAACTGGATTAGAGAACAAACCGGGGTCTAGTGAAATAAAGGTGTCTCTGTTAAAGAGTCTGTATGCAGATGTGCCTGCCTAAAATTCCAAAGCTTTACTTTTCAGCTGAAAAAGAAACTGAAAGTGTCCTATTTTAACATCCTGTTACATAAATATGGTTTAACAAACACTACTTAACCTTCCTTTATTTTATGGACTTTATATTTTCTCAAGAAAACTATATGAATGTTGTATAGTACTGTAGCTGTGTAACAGGGAAAAATATTAAGCTAGTTATAGAGTTAATAATTTTATTACAGTGTGGTAAGTGCTAGTAGTGAGAACAAGGGTACCTTGAGAGTATATCCTAGAGGATCCTGAGCAAGTCTGAAAGGTCAGAAGGTTGAGCTCTGAGAAAGCAAAGGAAGCAGTGGTAGAATAACACTCAAGACGGAATAGTGTGAGCCAAGAAAAATAGTATTTATTTATAATTTCTAGTTTTTCAATATTTAATAGGCTATATGAGTCCTAAAATTAAAAATGTGAAGGCATTGTACAGTTCTAGAGAAATTTTAATTATCCAATATTAGCATGCTCCCATAGGAACTGTCTGATGAATTTCAGGTATTTAAAGCTAAAATAGTTCAGTCCTGAACTGAGATCAAAAGATTTATATATAGTTTTGATGATGACTTTTATTTAAAATATCTTCTATATACATAGAAGAGAAACTGTATTTCTTCCATAGGGAAGCTAAAGAAAGACACCTATACAATCTTCTCAGGTATCCATACAACTACATAGTGCTTCTTAACAAGCTAAGGAATACTAGTTTTTAAGAACTGGAGATCTGATTGTCAGGAAGAATTTCCTACTGACAATTATTTTTGAGAATAAAAGTATCCTTAATAGCTAAATATAAGTAAAGAATTGAAAGTTAAAAGTTTAACAGGAAAAGGGGGAAAGAGTTAATTTCCAAAAAGAAAGGTTAAATAGCTTAGTATCAATAAGACTATCTTGGAAAGAAAAGGATTCTTCCCCCAACCCCTGCTCCTGCCTCTTTCATACAGACACACCACCATCACCACTACCAAAGAGTATAAATTAATTATGTAATGGCACAACAATATATATAATCTGAATCACAAGTGTTACTGAGTTTTTATGGGATCCCAGTGTAGCTAACGCTGGGTAATGCATGACCATCTATGTGTCAGGGCTTCCTCCTGAATGCTGACTGCCTACACCAGGGTACTAGAACAATTCCAGTCATTGTGATGAAAACCTTTTGCATTTTCTGATGTAATATTGTGAAGATACCTACATTAAAGTGATTTACTCCTAAGGAAAGAAGTTGAAGGTAGAATTAACTCTTGGTGAAATGTACAAACAAATCTTCAGTATGCTTTATTTCAAATAAACTCTTTTTACACTCTTTTCTTGACTAAATATTTATAGAAATTATGATTGCTAAAGAATGATCCAAAACAATTTACTTAATTGTTTCTCCAATGAAAGAACTGCCAACCAGACTCTAAGGGCTTGGCACTTTCTGCCACCTTATAATCAAGCTCTATAACTAAGGCCAGCGTCCAGCTGGACACTCCCTGGCTGCACCCTGTAAAGACAACATTAAACTGGTAATTCAGAACAAGCCTCAAGGGGAAGGTGTCTCTGTGCAAAGGTGCGTTTGTATGTGTGTGTGTGTGCGCATGTACCTTCACATAACCACTGACATATTTATGTTCATATATATTATATTAAAAGCTATTTAAAAGATAGTATTTAATAAAAATAGATCAAAGTCAATTATTTATTGAAGTGATAAAAAGTTATTTAGCAAAATATACATATTTTTATCAAGAGATGTTGAAAAACCAAAAGAACACTTATTTTAAAAGCTTCTTTTTTTAAGTACTGATGAGCTCCATTTTGCTGACACTGAAGTGAATTCATAAAAGTAATTTTGGATATTTGTAGAGGAGTGGTGATTTATACATTCTTGCAGCCCTTAAAAAAAGCATTCTGAAACTCACAAAAACTTTCCAGCAACCTAATTTAGTTGCAGAAATTATTAATACCAATAACAATTCTGTTCAACATATAGAAAGCATAGGTTTCTGTTCAACAATTCTGTTCAACATATAGAAAGCATAGAAAAATACAATGAAAAATTCAAACTGGGGCTAAAATAGTGGCAAAACTAATGAGAAGAGAATTATCCAAGAAAACTTAGAGCAAGGAAGTAATTGTTCATTGTACTAACTGGAAGTCTAGATTACAGTGTGCAAATAATTTAAGAAATGTATTCAGTCCCACTATGCTCCAGGCTCTCTATTAGGCAACAATGAAAACAGCAGATACAAGACACAGCTCTTGGTCTAAGACACTCAGAATAGTGGTGTTGAGGAGATATATATATATATTTCAGTCATTGTATTATATTTGTATTCAGTCATTGTAGTATATTCGTATAATACAATGACTGAAATGATAGAGTACTATATTTAGTACAAGATAACAAAAATGGGGAAGATCCTAACAAGCTAATGGAAAATATATTTATTTTATAATAAAATGAAAAATGAATCTTCTGGAACATCTATTTGCCATGAACCATGAAAATTACCTTACAGTTAGCAAAAGGAGAGCTAAAAATCTCTCAGATTATGAATCTAAATCTTTCATGGGCCCTAGCTTTAACTCTTCACTTTTTCACCATTTTCTAAATATGAAATGCTTTAGAGAACCAAAATACATTTTTCTCTTTGTATTTTTTACATGTATACATAATACAAACCCTCAAATCCAATCTTTTCCACTTTTATACAGTTTGACTAATCATCCAAGGAGAAAATAGGTCGTATTTCTGAGAGTTCTTTTCATACGTCAACATGCACGTATACGTGTGTGTGTGTGTGTGTAAGAGCACGTGCGCTCGAGAGAGAAATACTGTGATACTGGAGATTGAAACCAGGGACAATCTACCTCTGAGCAAGACTCCATCCCTATTTTATTTTTTATTTTGAAACAGGGTCTCATTAAGTTTGAGGGCTTCCCAAAATTGCTGAGGTTGACCTCGAACCTGCAATCCTCCTGTCTCAGCTTCCCAAGTACTGGAATTACTGGTGTAAGTCACCATGTCTGGCTCCTGGTAGTTTGTTTTTATAAGTAGTTGTCTTTTGAAGGAAGAGATCCAGTATCATGGGAGATTTTTAAGCACAACCTGGATGATCACCTGCAGAAATGTTGTGGAAGACTTCTGCAATGGATTGGGTTTGAAATCATATAATTTTCAAGGTCCCTTCACAAGCTAAGATGCTATCCGTAATAGGCAAATAGTTTTAAGGAGCACAGAATTTCTGCAAGGAGGAGTTTCAGAGTATCCGGGGCATTTGTTTGTTTGTTTAATCTGGTATATAAACATGATGCAAATAATCTAAAGAAATCAAACCAATCAGAATTTGAATTAGTAACAATCTCTTTCTCTTTTTCTTTCTTTTCTTTTTTTTTTTTTTTTCTAGTACCAGGGGTTGAACTCAGAGGCATTCTATCTCTGAGTTACACCCTCAGCCCTTTAAATTTTTGTTGTTGTTATTTTGAAACAAAGTCCCACTATGTTGCTGAAAGGCTCCCTATGTTGCTGAGGCTATTCTCCAATATGTGATCCTCCTGTCTCAACCACCTAAGTACTGGGATTACAGGCATTCACTACCCTGCCTGGTCAATTTTTCAATTTTTAAAGATTAATCTGGCTGCTCTAAATGGGAAGAACTGTAAGAGACTGAGAGTGGTAAAAGTGAAACTATTCAATAGGCCATTGCAGTCATCCAGAGAAAAGATGGCGTCAATATGAATTAAGGAGTTAGCAGTGAATGAAGGTGGTGAAAAATAGTTGCACTCAGAAAATAGTTATAGAAAGAAATAACAAAAATTTTTGATTGATTAAAATTAGGAATTGAAGGAAAGAAAGAAATCAAGGTTTTCTTAGGTTTTAGGTTTGAATAACCAAAATAGGAAAATTTAGGAGGAGAAGCAGGTTTGGGGTATGGAGAATCAAGAGTTTCCTTCTTGATCAGTTACATTTGAAATATACAAGCAGTGAAGGCAGGTAATCTGTAGTTCAGGGGAGACATTAAGGCTGGAAATAGAAACTTGGCAGAATTTATAAGAAATATTTCAGGAAAAGTGGGGGACAAAAGCCAATTTAGAATGACTACAAGAGAAAATGGGAAATGCACCTTTTAGAAAAAATAATATAAGATGATATCTTGATGACCTCAAGGTAAATAAAGATGTCTTAAAGAGATTGAAAAAGATTTTAGTATCATGATAAAAAAATCTTAAAGAAAGGTGCCGGGCGTGGTGGCGCACGCTTGTAATCCCAGCATTCGGGAGGCTGAGACCGGAGGATCCGGGTTCGCGGCCAGCCTCAGCTACCTAGTGAGGCACTCCGCAACTTAGTGAGACTCGGTTTCAAAATAAAGAATAAAAAAATAGGGCTGGGGGTGTAGCTCGGAGGTAGAATGCCCCTGAG
>PVLC010018332.1:0-32386 GCA_004027655.1 Graphiurus murinus | reverse complement strand
CGGTACTGGGGATTGAACTCAGGGGCATTCTACCTCCGAGCTATACCCCCAGCCCTATTTTTTATTCTTTATTTTGAAACCGAGTCTCACTAAGTTGCGGAGTGCCTCACTAGGTAGCTGAGGCTGGCTGCGAACCCGGATCCTCCGGTCTCAGCCTCCCGAATGCTGGGATTACAAGCATGCGCCACCACGCCCGGCTGCTGTTTGTTTTTGACTCAGTGAATCCCAGAACCATCAAGACAGAGGCTTGGGATCAACCCCTTGACCAACTCTCAATTTGCACTGGTGGTGAAACCTCTTGTTTTCAAATTGCTTATGTATATATGTCTCCTGGGTGTGACCTGCAGAAATGTTCCACCATTCCAGGGTGTGAATACACACAAAATAAAGGGTTTAACTTCCCATGGTTCATCATTTTGTGCCATTAACCCAAAGTCTAGCATCTCTGCCTTGGGCCCTTTCTCTTTCCATGATTTATCCCAAACCCAGAGGCTTCATAATCCCCAAAGAATAATCAGCTTGACTTCTACACCCCGGGGAGAGGAACATGATAGGTCACTGCTACATGACTAAGGAAGGCGTCCAACTGAGTTTTCAGATGATGCTGACCCAGGGCTCTGCACAGGCTGTTATAGATCTGTCATAGTCTGTGCTGCTTTAACAAAATGGTCCTGTATCAGCTCTCTCCCCCCTTCCACAGTGCACAAATCCATTCATGAGGGCAGCAGCCTCCTGATTGAATCACTTCTGACCTCCCAAGGCCATCAATGGGGATTAAGCTGTAATGTGAACTTTGGAGGGGGTACATTGAACCACAGCAAGATCTTTGTGGGAAAATGATCCTTGGCCAAGACTGCTCCTTGTTTAGCATCCCGAAACTCCAGGTCTTAGCGCCAATTTTCTGTTCCTTTTGTGGCCTGTCTTCAAAGATCTAGTCATCCAGGAGAGCTGCATCAGGTTTAATCAGGCTGTGCATGCTTCTTACCCAACACTTCTATGTACTTTCCCTTCTGCCCTTCCCTGGGAATACTGCACTGCAGGGCTGGCAACTTTTCCTCTTTAATCCTTGAAACAGAAAAGGTCCTCATTATCCCTCATTTCTAGCAAGTAGGGCTACCTATCCACTTTTTTTTGGGGGGGGGAGAGGGTACTGGGAATTGAACCCAGGGGCATTCTATCTTCAAGCTATACCCCCAGTCCTTTTTCTTTTTTTTTATTTTGAAACAGATTCTCACTAAGTTGTTGAGGGTCTTTCTAAATTGCTGAGGCTGGCCTTGAACCTGTGATTCTCAGCTTTCCAAATTCTGGGACTATAGGCATATATCACTGATCATCCCAATAGTCTCTTTGGGGCCCTATTACATTTGGGAAGAGGGGGCTATCTGCAGAGCCTCAGGAAGATTCATCCTCCCAGACTTTCTGATACATTTTTCAATAAGAAAGAGAAGTCAGAGGAGGAAAATGGAGAAGCAGAAAACTACAGTAAAAGCTAAATCTGAGCAGATCATTCTACTACACAGTTCTTCACACATTGACTGCAAAATAAATTCTTTGTTCTTCTTGAACAAAAAGCAGACTTCCTTCTCTAAATTATACATACCCCCAAACTTAACTGGAAACATACCATCAAGAAAAAAACTGAGAAGTCATTCTGTTGTCTGGTTTCAAGGTGCTGGAACTTTGGTGGACATTGTAGTAAAATAATGGAAACCTTTGTGTAAAATAATATTTCAGGTGATGGGACCGGCTCCTACAATGAAATACCAGTGTGCCTGGGGTGGGGTAAAGGATTTCTTCTTAGAATAAGGATCAGTTTTGTTTGGGAGGGCAGGGTCAGTGGTAGGGAGACAACTCATGCAGGCACCATGGCATGTGTAACCTTGGGGAAAGACTGGGGTGGGAACCAGAATGTCACTATGAATGTCACAGAGGAATCATGATCACTGGTGGACACATTTTGGCTGACTTGGCATGCCTTTTCAGAGCCTGTGACAGGTCCTTCAGGTGCTACTGCTTCATATCTCAATGATACCACCCAACACCTTACTCATTGCTGTCAGCACCAATCTGCAGTAAGGGAAAATGTCAGGGGCCAGCCCTCGAGGCAGCAGGGTCGGGAGTCCCTTGTTAGGTGTGGATTGTGATGAGGTCGAGAGAATACACTCACACCCAATGCAGTGTTGAAAACACATCTGTTTATTCCATCTTAATAGCAGTTTTTATACTGTCTTTTACAATGAGGCATATTGAACAGGAATTTTTACAGACTTGTTTTTTCTAAAGTTGAAAAAATGGCTACATCTTTAACTAGAAGAATAATTTCCCATAGTGTTTGATGGGATTAAGAAAACAGCAAAGGTTACAGAATACAATATGTGTATAAAAATTCTTTTAGTACAAAAACAGTGATAAAGGTTAACGACGAAGAGGAAACTCTGTTCATTAGATTAAATCTTCACTTTGCTCAGCTCCTGTCAGGCAACTAGAGAGTAGTTAATATGTGGTGAAGACAAGGGGGAGGTGTTTCAGAGAAAGAGAAACTATCTGTCTTAAAGCTTTCTTTACTCACAGATAAAGAATAGTAGACCTAAGTATCTTTGGTTTAGTAGTTAAGCTTGCAAAGTTCAATTTCTGATGTTTGTAAAAGGTTAATGAATATCTCTGAGGTGAGCTGAGGCATTGTCTTTTTAGCTAATGTTGAGGAATCACAATCCGTTTAGCCATCCTGTGTCTCTAAGAAATTTTTCTTTATAATTAATGTGAAAGCAAAACCCAAAGCACCCCAAATTTCCAGAATATAATAATGCAAAGTGGGAAATGCCACGTGTTCCTTCTTTTGGAATCATCTGCCTTGCAGGATTCCAGTGGGACCGAGTCCTTGCTCAAGGCCCAGCTATTAAGATGACATTGCAGGAAAACAGGTACTGACTCACAGGTGTGATCCAGAGCATCATAACCACTGGTTAGCAGGTTTAAAAGGAAAACATGTGAAGTGGCAGAAGTTGTCACAAATTGCTAATTCATGAAACTCTAAGACCAATAGAAATACTCAGAAAAGTGCTCTACATTCTATGAGACTGCTGTAAGAAGCAAATGAATCAAAGAAGGAAACCAGACCTTCAGATGTCACAGAAATGGCCCCAGAACATGCACCACCCCTATGTCAAACATGAGAATGTGAGACACCAGTAAGAGAGAGTGAGCTTCACAGATTAAGAGTCATTGAGTGCTGGGAATGGTGGTACATGCTATTAATCCCAGTACTTAGGAGGCTGGGACCAGAGAATCACAGGTTTGTGGCTAGCCTCAGCAACTTAGCAAGTCCCTCTGCAACTTAGTGAGACCCTGTTTCAAAACTTAAAAAAATAAAATAAAATAAATTAGGACTGGCTGTCTAGCTCAGCAGTAGAATGCCCCTGGATTGAATCCCCAGTACCGCAAAAAAAAAAAAAAAAAAAAGCAAATGAGCAAAACCAATCTTCCTTTCCCCTGAAATGCGCCTGGCTGCTGAGTCATGCTGGTAAGTTATGGTTTTTTTCTTGCATGGTTTTCTTCTGTAACAGTCATTTCAGAAGCTATAACACAAAACACAAAGGTTTCTTCTTTCAATCCTTAATTTCCACAGACAGGCACAGAGCAGGAGCAAGCAGCCTCTCTGAGGATTTGCCACGTGGGGTCTACAGTGGAGAGCTGCCTCCATTCCTTTCAGCTGCTTAAATGTGACTTGATTCCACTCAGTCCTGGAGCAGGCTCAGCACCTATTTGATGCATGCAGACGCTCAGGAGGCACCTCAGGGGTGGACACAGGACTGGAGGGACGCTGTGCTACCCAGGTGGAGCCCATCATCAAGCAGCAGCCACAGATTGTGGACAAATAACTACAATATGGAACCAGGGAGGGAGGGTACATTTTGCTGTGGGGGAGTCGGGGAGGCTCTAGAGATGATGAGGTTCACGCTGAGTCTTCAGGGGTGACTTAGCCTCATGGGCAAGACTAGAAAGAGTGAGTGAGCTGAGGGCAGGAGCAGAGGCACAGATGGATAGAAGTGCACGGGGCAGCCTGAAACCCAGGGTGTGTGTGACTGGGCAGAGGGTGGAGCAGGGCAGAACAATGAGGATCCAAAGCAGGCAGGTCCTGGGTACCCAAGGGCTTGACCCCTGCTCAGGACTTGGGCTTCAGGCAAAAGCTCGCTGGTACAGACCAACACTGGCCCAGGAATGCAATGTGGAAGGAGCCTGCTCTCACAGGACCTTCAGGACGGCAGTTATTTCCTCGAGGCCTGGCCACTGGTGCCAGAAATTCTCAGCATTCTAATCACGCCTCAGCAGCCTCTTGGAAAAGTGCACCTACAAGTACAGTTTCCCTCAAAGAGGCAACACATTCCCAAGCTGACCACACCCCCACGTGCTCAATGTCACACCCACAGCCACTCATGCTTCTGGAACTCAAAGGCAGGCTCCGGTGCAGGTCTATCTGGGTTCACAGCCCAGTTCTGTCTTTGTACCTATCCCCAGAGACACAGTGACAGCAAGGCACTGGTATGCAAGAAACCACAAGTAGGTTCCAATGGCAGAGTGTAAAGAATGTGGGCACAGGCCCAGCTATGGTGGAACACCTATAATCCCAGTACTTGGGAGGCCGAGACAGGAAGATCACAGGTTCAAGAGCAGCTTAACAAGGTCCTCAGCAGTTTAGTGAGACCTTGTTTCAAAATAAAATACAATAGGGCTAGGAGTGTAGCCCAGAGGTAGAATACCCCTGGGTGCTACTGTGATGGGGTGTCGAATGTACCCCAAAAATAAGGTAATATAAAATCCAGGTTCTTGATATTGTGAAAAAAAGAATTTCAACACATATCATTTACAACATCTGGCAGGTTTAATTTAAGGAAAAATTGGGAAGGAAAAACTGGGATGCAGAGAAAAAAAAGGAAAAGGGAGACAGGGGTCTCCCATGACCAAGTCCTAGGGCATGTTTCCGATCAAGAGCAAGCGCCAAGAGAGGGAACACGTGGAAATCCAGGGGGTATATGAGAGGGCGGGGTCCTCATTTCCAGCCCCTCTCTCTCAGGTTCCAAGTAATCGATAGGTTGAGCTCCAGGTGAGAGCTGACTCCTCCTCTTTCCAGGTGTGTGCTGCTTAGGTGGGCTGGGCTCTTCCGGAATTTGGCAGTACGTCTCTCTTGGGCCGAAACAAAGAAAACTTCCCAGGGGTAGAGTTTTGGATTAACACTCTCCAGATTTTTAAAAGGCTAAAAACTATATTTTTATGAATTTTTCCGATACCTCCTTCTACCTAACATTTTACTTCCTAAGCTACCTCATCACTACCAGTATCTATCTATCTATCTATCTATCTATCTATCTATCTATCTATCTATCTATCTAGATATATACTGTATATATAGTATATATAGATATATACAGTATATATAGATATATACTGGTATTTATATATACTGGTAGATATCTGGTATATATATTTGTGCACAAATATATTCCTTTGTCCTTGAGACCATTCACCCTTACCATTCTACTTCATAGCAGACTGCTCTAGAACAATGTAACCAACAAAAATATAATGTAAACCACATATATAATTTTAAATCTGGGGTAATCCAATTATAAAAAGTAAAAAGAAACAGTTGAAATTAATTAATCATATACAGTTTTAAACCAAATGCATCCAAAGCATTGTCATATAGTATGTAATTAATATAAAGATATTGATGAGATATTTTACATCCTGTTTTTCATACAAATTCTTTGAATTCAAGTGTGTATTTCAAAGCCCATCTCAGTTTGGATGAGCCACATTTCCCATTGCCACATGTAGCTAGTACCTACCGTATTGATTAGCACAGCCTTGGAACTATGGCCCACAGGACTGGACAGAAATGATAGCAATCACTAGTATTTCAGAGTCACCAACTAAAAGACCTTGAGCAAGTTTTTAAACCTGTGCTTGTTTCCTCCTCTGCAAAAGAGCAGCAATGACAAAACCTAATTTATGTTGTTGTAGCATTAACTTGAGAGAGATAGCTAAAACTCCAAATAAGGATTATTAGTCCTCTTTGCCTTTGCACATGTCATTTCTTCAGCCCAGAATGCCCTATCTTCTTCACCTGCAAAGCCTACCTATTTTTTTAGGCATTTGCTTAAATATCACCTCCTCTGTGAAGCTTATCCACATTCCTTCTTAGGTGCCCTTAGCTCTGGACCAACCCATAAGTTGGTTTAGACTTCTGTAATTGTGCTACTCACCTTGCTTTGTAACTGATTCCCTACTTGTCTTCCCTGGTGAATCTAGAAGGTTTATTCCATTTCATTCATTCTAAGATACAGATTTTCTACTTACAAGTATTTCAGAAATGGGAGGGGTTTATTACAGTACTTTTTTGGGCAGTGTTTTTTTCTCTTACTCAGATTTTTTTTCTTAAAGTAGGTATGATTGCAACATATAGCATAGATGTGATAAATTTTAGCATTTTCCTTTGTGTTTCCAGGCACTGGACTCAGTAAATGCAATGAATGTGTCAAATATACTGACAGCACCAGTAAAAGTTTACTGCAGTGACGGCACGTGTGAATTATTTGGCTGGCTGCCTCTCCTCCATTGCTGGACAGTAACCTGTCTACAGTCAGAGACTGGGCTTTTTCATAGTGATAAGCTGCATGTCATGTGAGAGACTAGAATTTAATATCTGGCTTTTGAAGAATGTGTGCCCCTGAGTTGCATGCAAAGAAAGAAATCCCGCCTTCCTCACCACAGCATGATTATGCTTTAAAATTTTCTTCATCAAAATGTCTGATTGCTGAAACAGGAAGCAGAGGGGTCCAGCTAGAACGTGGGGTTGAGAAATGTACACTCGTGGGATCAGAGGAGAGAAAGAGCGTTTCTCCTCAAAGCTGCAAGCTTCCTCAGAAACCCCATAGGGCCCCAAACAGATCATCTTTCAAAGGATTCACGACAAGGCAAGAAGGGCTTTTAAATTTTAAGTATTTTAACAAAATCTTTTTTTTTTAATCTAGAAGCTCCACTGTCCAATTTTATCACCTCTCTCCTATTCATAAAATGATAAATGAATAAACAAAAAACTCTCAGAGAGCTTCAACTATAGCTTGATACCAATCATTAGAGGGTTAAAAAATAATGCTCAGTCCAAAAAAAGAGAGGGAAGATGAACTAATAAAAGACCTTTTCATTAGTGCCGTTTCCCAAGCTGGACCCTATCAGAAAGAAGGTATTTTAAAAGACCCAAGGATGAAGTGTCTGGAATGTACATAGAGTTTCCATAAGCAAATATTGACTTTTAAGTCTTTGAGGTTATCATAAAGCTGTTGTTTGAGGGTACACTTTGATTTTTCCTTGATGAGTGGACTGGAGTTCCTGCCAAGAAACAAAAGGACTTAGTCTATTTGGGGCTTCTACCCAATTAAACACACAGATACCATTCCTCAAACCATCACCATCTCTCCTTAAGGGAAATCTCATCTGTTCTACCTTCGGCAAGTAGCACAAACATCTGGATAGAAGGAAGGTGTGAGGGTTTTATCCCCTTCCCATCTGAAAAGAAAACATTGCTTTAGCAATGCAGTTAAAGTAAATTGCTTCCTGCCATACCAGACTCTCAACCTGTCAGGTAGCTTGGGGTGTAGAGTCCCCTGCTGGACCTGACTGGATTGGGATGCAGGGGTTCCTGGGAACTGGCTATGCGAGGCCCTCTGACATCTCCTGCATCCTGGATTTGAAAGGGAAATCAATCACGAATTCTCGAGCTTCCTGTTTTCCCTTCTCTCTTCCTCTCAAGTTCAGTCGAGATAAAATTACTCCGGCTGGTAGATCAAAAAGTGTCATGAAATAGAAGTGCCCTCACCAGGTCCTCCTTCCAGACCCCCCACCCTCCTCTTTTCTTCTCCTGCCACATCAACGAGGCCCTTACCAGATTATTTTTAGAGACATGCTTGCTGCCTATTTGCCTGAAGCTCCCCTAATTATGCCTACTGATGGGGCAGGCAGCTCGGAGCCATATGAATGTGACGCTGTTCCTCTTGCTTGGCTCTGATAATAGCTCCTGGCTCCCATTCAGGAGGTACGAAGAGAAGAGAGACGCTAACAGCTTGTGGGTGTTCCTACAGCAGGGGTATGAACAGGGGCCGGTAGAAGGAGAAAGAAGAGCTCTGGACTCTGGCTACACAGTAGCCACCCAGCAAGTGCTTGCTATGGACTCACCACACCTGGCCCTGGCAGCCCTCTCCTAAGCAGCTCTCCTGACCAACCCTTGCCCTCCAAATAATTTTACTGGAACTAAGGAGGAAGCTAAGGAGGGCCAGTACAAAAACACAGAAGCAGATGAGTTTACAGAGCCACAGATTTCTTATCTGACCCAGTTTCCTGGGGAATGGCTTCCTTTCCTGCAGGCAGGCACCCCCCATGGAAAAGGCTGGATCCTTTGTGTATAGTGAGATAAGCACATTCCCACAGGGGCCCTTCTCTTCTGGGGCTATTTCTTTCCCTTCATCCTGCTCCACCCTCTCAGTTAAGGTCCTTAGGCTAATCACTCTTGATCCTATACATCTTTGAAACCTATTAACTCAAATTGAGGAACATATAACAAAATAAGTGACATGTACTTACTCATCAAACATGTCAAAATCATAAAAGTCAAGGGAAGAGAGAACTGTTTTAAAGTGACAGATGCTAAAGGGATGTGACTCTACATTTCATAATCCTAACCTGGATCCTTTTGCCTGGATATTACTGGTAAAGGTTAAATGGTGTCTAGGCTTAGAAAGGAGTATTCTCAAATGTTAGTTTACTGTTTTTGACAGGTATACTGTGGTTATGTGGGCAAATGTCGTTGTAGGAAACGTGTTCTACAGTAACTACTGATGATGGCACATCACGTTGACAATTTACATCCAAATGGTGCAGGAAACAAAATATTCTTTGTATTACGGTAACTTTCCTTTAAATTGGAGATTAAGTAAAAACTACTCTGTATCTAGCAATTTCTTTTTCAAGAACCTAACCTAAACATATTTTTGAGAAAAAAAAATACAAGGCTGTTATTATTTTTGCCAACCAAGATAAGGCAATGCAAGCTTATCATTAAGGAACTAGCTGAGTAAAGTATTGTACATACATACTCTAAAAAGCAATAAGAAATAGCTCTACATACCATGATGGAGTGGTCTCTGGAATATAACAAGCAAAAACAGAAAAGTAGAGAAAATTGTGTGGGTGTGTACATATACACACACAAGGAAAGGAACTCTGTGTGTGTGTGTATGTGTGTGAATTCAAAAAGAATAAAACAAAATTTTAAAACAGTTACTTGTAAGAGATAGGAAGAAATAGGGTGAAGAGATATGATAGAAGCTAGACAGACTACTTTATACTTTATTTGGTAGATTCGACTTTAGAATCATGTAAATATTTCATGTAATCAACAAAAACATTTTTTAAAAACTAATCTTAGAAAATAAAATGAAACAAATGATCCTTAATGTGATACAACTTTCATAAGCACACTGAGAGGATCTATTCCGTGGGAATTAAACTTCAACTTGGCTGCAGGTCCTGACCGGCACACCACAGGAGCTAATAAGAATGACAAAACCAAAATCACTAAAATTCTTTTCAGGAATCATATTGTTGGTGGGAATGTTGGTAGTTTATCTGAAAGGTATGTACACAGGCGTGTGCTGTGCGATAAAACAAATGCATAATTATGTGATAATCTATCATCACCAGTGTGTTTGAAAACCAGGACTCTTGAGTATGAGAGAAAGGAAATGTAGGAGCCAAGGCATTAAACAAAATTCTGTAATCCTGGATCTGCTGTGGAAGTATCAGTATGAACTTATGATATATCTTATCTTAAGAAATACACACATTTCCTTGTTCGGTCAACTAAATAGGCCTAGAAACAACCACCAACCCAGTTAGTGTAGAACACCCAGAGTGAGCTCCAGAAATGCCCTTTCTCACTAACAGGGACAAGAAAGGGCTTGTGGAGAAATGGTTGATTCCGCATATAGAGCAGGAAGTGCACAAGATGTCCCTGGAACATTTTGTCATTAGAGATAACAAGAAAGTTGAAGACTACTAGAAATACCTCAAAGGACTAAAGAGCCATTTTTTATGATTCTACTCAATTTGAGCATCAATAATAACAATAACTGCATTAGATTAAAATGTGTTTAAATTGTTAGTTCGTGATGATTCTAAAAGATAACAATTAGTCTTTCTTGAAGGAGGCTGTGAATCTTTTTATTTTTTTTTTATTGCTGGTAAAGAAGAGGGAAAAATTAAGCATTTCTCTGGCTTTTCTTACGTAAAAGAATTAGAATATAATCCTTATTTTGCAAATTTTTTGTGGGGGTAAGGGTACTAAGGATTGAGCCCCGGGACATTCTACCTCTGAGCTACACCTCCAGCCCTTTTTTGTTTTTTGCTTTAAAACGAGGTCTCCCTAGGTTGCTGAGAGTCTTGCTACATTGCTGAGGCTGTCCTCAAACCTACAGTGCTCCTGTCTTAGCCTCCCCATGTGTGCCACCATGCCTGGCCCATTTTGCAACTTTTAATGAGTTAATAGGTTAATAGATTTAGGAACTGATCATTATAGTAGGTAGTATTACAAGGAGAAGAAGAAGAAGAAGAAGAAGAAGAAGAAGAAGAAGAAGAAGGAGAAGGAGAAGGAGAAGGAGAAGGAGAAGGAGAAGGAGAAGGAGAAGGAGAAGGAGAAGGAGAAGGAGAAGGAGAAGGAGAAGGAGAAGAAGAAGAATCATCCAAACATTACATACTTCCCAATGGAATATATCACCACCTATGAAGAAATCTTTCCAAAAAATACATCAAACCCAAAGGTTATCAAGCCCAAGATCCAACTATCAATTTACAGAAAAACAGAGGACAGAAGAATAGATAAATGACACCCCAGGGATGCAGTAAGAAACTCCAGATTGAGAAACTCCATATGACTAATAACCCATTTTCTTCAAAAGGAGAGAAAGAGGATTCTATAGATCAAAAGAAATTTATGGAGATATAGCAACCAGTTACAATATGTGGGCTTGATTTGAATCCTGAATCAAATAAGGAAAATTTTAAAGAAATTATGATTTCTATGAAATTATTTAAAATTTGAATACTGGCTAAATGTTTTATTATATTATGAGGTTTTTAAAGATGTGGTAATAATATTGTACCTATGTTTAAAAAAGGAGTCCTTTTTCAGAGAATCACATAGGACTGTTTACTGGGGAGCACATATGATATCTGGAATTTGCTTCAAAATATTGCAGATGGGGTGGAGGAAGTGAATGCAGATGTGTATAAAACAACCTTGGCCAAGAGTTTATTAACTATGGAAACTGAGCTTCTCCTCCTCCTTCTCTTCCTCCTCCTCCTGCTGCTCCTCCTCCTCCTCCTTTTTCTTCTTTTTTGGTACTGGGATTGAACCCAGGGGCATTCTATCTCCAATCTACAGCTTTTTTAATTTTTATTTTCTTTGTAAACAGAGTCTTGCTAAGTTGGTGAGGTTCTTGCTAAGTAGTGGAGGCTCACCTCAAACCTGTGCTCCTCCTGTCTCAGCCTCCTAAGTACTGGGATTACCGGAGTGCACTACCACATCTGGCTAAACTACCTTTTTTGATACTTGAAATCTTATGTATTCTGTCTACCCTTTATACCTGCTTGGAATTTTCCACAATCAAAAGCTTAAAAATAACACCTACTAGCTGGGTGTGGTGGCGCACGCCTGTAATCCTTGTACTTGGGAGGCTGAAACAGGAGGATAACAGGTTCGAGAATAGCCTCAGCAAGTAGTGAGACTCTCATCAACCTAGTGAGACCCTGTTTCCAAATAAGAAACAAAAAAATCAGACTGGGGGTATAGCTCAAAGGTAGAATGCCTCTGGGTCCAATCCTCAGTACCACAAAAAGTAAATAAATAACATTAAGTACCAGGGACTAGGCTGGTATTGGCCTAAGCCATGAATTGGCATCAGAGAAAAACACAATTAGAACTTTTCCTTCATGTGTTAGACATGTGGGAAGGGAGAAGAATTTGGTGGCAACGCCTCTAGCTCTCCTCTGACTTGATGAGATGAATACACAGTTTCCTTTGCCAAATTGAAAATTGAGAGCAGAATGCAGCAGCCCTGTCTAAACCAGCTCCTCTGTGGGGCTCCTTGATTGGTTACTCAGGATCCAGCTGTGCAGCGTTCCATCCACCCAAAAACACATGCAGATACCCATGAGACCAAAACAGGGCCACATGTAGATTTTAACAAGGAACAGTTAGACAAAAGCCCCACAGACACATTGGACCTCTCCTTTGGCCCCCAGTGCCTTGCATGGAAATGTGAACTTTTCTTTGACACTCACAGGACACCCTCTGGCCCTCAACAATAGTCCTACAGAGAGTGGGCAGTGCCCTTTGGCCGCATCAAGGGCGGGAGGGGGGGCAGAGCTTAGTGTTGCCAGCATTCACACCACAATCTCCTCTTATTTCTGGGACCCACCCTATTTGCACTTTGGCTTCATGGTGCCAAAGGGTAAAAACATAAATTCAGCTGGACACTCCTCTGCCCAGCGTAGTGGTCTTTACCATACATGCCTGGGATTTTTCTCAAAGAATCCAAGGGGAAAAAAAAAAAAAAAAACAAAAAGGCTTCATTAGAGATATGTGGTACCATGGAAATGCCCAACAGAAGCTTGGGTCTGGGCATGGTCTCCCTAGCTTGCACTTGACTGGTGTTTGGATTGCAATGGAGAAATGTGTCCATGGGAACCCCAGGTATCTATTCATTTGCTCAGTTATTCAAGTGCTTACTGAGCCTCAGCATTAGTAGCTCTGGGTGATAGAAGGAAAAAGAGAAAGTCTTTGCCCTGAAGAGCTCTCAGGCAAAATTAATTTAGGACAGGATGTGATCAGACCATGACCAACGAGTTCAGAAGAGGGAGAGATAATTTCAAGCTGCAATGGAGAAGTTGCAGAAGGTGAAGTGTGAAGCAGACCTTGAAAGATGAGTAAAACCCCCAATTTTAATAGTCCAGAGTCAGGGTGGGAAGGTTGGGAAGGGGGGCGGTGCAAAGAGAAGAGAGAACTTCAGGTGTAGGAAGTGTCTCCACAGAGTCATGCCAACAGGCGTCTACACAGTCTTGTGTAAGTGTAACGAGGCAAAGCGACCCTGGTGGAGACTCCACTGACTCAGGGAGTGCTCCACACCACTGAACGAACCTGGCCTGCTCATTTCCTTGTTGCTGTTCAGTTTTTCAGAATGCTGGTGATCTTCTCTGCAAAGAAAGAAAAAATATTACATCAGTCAGAGTAGTCACCTATTCTTTGATAATACCTGCAACAGATCTAACCAATCCTGACAGTGAAATTTGGGTCAAAATGATAAGGGGTACAGCCCCACTTACACCTTACATATCCCAAAGAGGGCATTTATTAACCTCTTAAATCTCTTTTTTATTTTTGGGGGGAGGTACTGGAGTTTGAACCCAGGGTTATTCTACCTCCAAGCTATATCCCCAGCCTTTAAAAATATTTGTTTAAATTTAGAAACGAAGTCTCACTAAGTTGCTGAGGGACTTGCTATATTGATAAGGCTGGCCTTGAACCTAAGATCCTCCTGTTTCAGCCTCCCAAGAACTGGGATTACAGGAACACACCACCATATCCAGCTCTTTCTAGTCTTACATGGGATCAAATATCCCAACAACTTCTTGATAAACAATGGAAGAATCACATGGTTTATTTTGTTTTGTTATGTGAGTCTGAGGATTGGACCCAGGGCAGGGGGTTCTACCACTGCGCTACATCCCCAGCTATCTCTTTCTTTCTTTCTTTCTTTCTTTCTTTCTTTCTTTCTTTCTTTCTTTCTTTCTTTCTTTCTTTCTTTCTCTCTCTCTCTCTCTCTCTCTCTCTCTCTCTCTCTCTCTCTCTCTCTCTCTCTCTCTCTCTCTCTCTCTTTCTTTCTTGCACTAGGGATTCAACCCAGGGGCATTCTACCTCTGAGTTATACCCCCAAACCCTATTTTTTTTTGAGGCAATGTCTCACTAAGTTGCCCAGGCTTGCCTCAAACTTGTTCAAACCTGTCTGGGTCTCTTGAGTTGCTGGGATTACAGGTGTTTTTATGAACCTCAGCATAAGCTAGACAATTCCTTCTATTTTGGGTGGGTGTACAGGAAGCTGTCCTGTGCATTGTAGGATGTGTAGCAGTATCCTTAGACTTTCTCCACTGCATAGCCACCCTCCAGTTTTAATAACCAAAATAAATGTCTCTAGACATTTCCAAATGTTCAGCAGGGGTGGAAGTGGGACAGACATTGCACCCAGTTGAAAACCACTATACTATATAAAGAAACCAAAACTATACAAAAAAGCTTACATATATTTGCCATTTATTATGTGTAGGCTCTGTTAAGTGTTTTCATACAATAAACCATTTAATCCTCACATACCCCAGTGAAGTATGAGTACAATTATTCCAATTTGACAGGTGTAGTATCTGCATTTGACAGAGAGTTTATCAACTTACTCACATTCCTTATATGTCATGGATTCAGGATGTGACCCAAGCTCTTACCCTCTTAGCCATTCAGCTCCATCACACTATAGTCCAGACTCCCCAGGCCTCTCTGGCTCAGAGGTGTAAACCAAGCAGCCTGTGTGCCAATAATAGGAACCTCTGCCAATCGTCCCAACTGCTGCTGGAGCCAGACTCCACAGGTCCCTGGGAGGGAACACATCTTGTCCAGAAAGAATATGGGAACTCTCCTACTGCCAGGCATTCTCATTCTCCTCCCTGACATTCCTTTGGGGACCAAGTGTCTCACTTCTATGCCATATCACCAACATCCTTTCTGGACCAGCTTCTACCCTTCTTGTTCCTCCCATGACCATACCCCTCTGGTTATCATTGTGTTGACCTATTGTTGTAAATGGAGTGCTGCTTACCTTGGCTTCAACATGGAAGCAATGCAATAGTCCCATAGGCCACAGGTTGTGAAGGCCAGTAAGAGTCCACAGTCACCTTCAGACTTGCCTCTCCAATGTCATTTCCCCCATACTGTAACACAATGCCAATTGTCACTCAGGTGTCCAGGTCCCCCACCTCATGCAGCTTTGATTTTCATACAATATATAGGTCTAAATGTATGCATGTGCTCGTGTGTGTGTGTGTGTGTGTACACATTCACAGATGAATCTGTGTTCAGATCCTAGTTTTACCATGTACTGACATACAACCCAGAAATTAATTGCCTATTTAGGCTTCAATTTTCTGTACAACATTGTAAAGAATTATTATATGGATTTGAAATCATACATCCTATAAAGTGCTGTTTAGTACTATTATGAGTCGTTAATCCCTTCATGGGGATTTGTTTGCCAGATTGCTTCTTAGTGTTTCCTACACTCAGCTGAGAGCAAATGGGATGTAGTGATGAACTTTGATGGCAGATGAGTCCAGGAAAAGATGCAGAGCTCAAGTACAACCTAGAGTACAGTGGTTATTAAATGTTAGAGGTATGTATTAGTTGACCTTTTGTTGCTATAAAGAAATACCAGAGGCAGTTAACTTTATAAAGAAGAGAGGTTTATTTAGCTCACACTTTTGGAGGTCAAGGGCATGGCACCTGCATTGTCTCAGTTCTGGCGAGCACCCTTTCAGTTGCATCATATCATGGCTGATGGCAATAGTGAGAGCGCTTTCAGGAGCAAGCAATCACATCTTGATAAAGGAAGCCAGAGAGCTCAGTGGAACCAGTCTCAGACTTTTATAACAACCCTCTTGAGAACTACCAAGGAGTCGCACAAAAACCACCTCAATTCCTTCCACAAGCAGGGCCCGCAGTGACCTAAGTACCTTCTACTAGGCCCCACCTCTTAAAGGATCCATCATTTCCTGCATCACCAACCAAGGATCAAGCTCCCAGTACATAGATTCTTGGGGGACAAACCAAATCCAAACTATATCAAAGCACTAAAAAGATGCCTGGAAGTTTCCTGCTTCAACATTTCTAAAGACATGGTGCCATGAGTGCATTGCAAGTATTTTAGCTTTAGGGACAATGTTTTGACTTTGGAAGAGACACTTTAGTGCAGGGCAGGATTTTCAGGTCATACTGTGCACACTCCACTGACAAAATACCCTAGACCCCTGATCCTGCATGCTTGGCATCTGCAAGCACACAGACGAGTACCACTCTGCTCTCCGACAGGCCCAGCGGTTGCCTACTTCAATCCTACTCTACTGACCTGGCTGGCAGTGAATGGACTCCAGTGGGTTGGCCTTCAAAGAGTCATGAGCTGAGACTAGTCCAAAATGGTCTCTGAGTTAAGCCTTCCCTTGCCTTTTGCCAATTTCTGAAATAGTTTCATTTACTTTCACCATCTGTCTTCATCAGAAACCAGATGATGTAACTGGTTTCTGGACATTTTCTTCTTAAAACCTATAGGAACTATTGCAAAGAGTTGTTCAAATGATACAAATAATAACATTTAATGGGCACCTACCATACAGATCTGAATCCTTATGCTGCCCTTGAAAGGTTCCTATTCCCATTTCTCACCTAAGGAAAGAAACAGGACCTTAGAGAGACTGTGACTTATGACTTGCCCAAGGTCACCCACCTATCCAGTGGCTAGGCCAGAATTCAAAGCTGGGACTATCTGACTTATTTTTGATGATGCATAGCTGCCTCCCTCTCCTGTCACCCCATGGATGATGATGGTGGTGGTGGTTGTGGTGGTGGTGGTGGTGGTGGTGGTGTGTGTGTGTGTGTGTGTGTGTGTGTGTGTTGTGGGTTCCTCTGCGTCTAGGACAGCTGGCAGGATCCTCTTTCAGTTTACACACCGCTGGTGGAGCCAAGCAGTGATTATATGAGCAAAGTTAGAGAGCAGGAAGTGGGAGTAGACCACTCAGAAAGGAGGGTCACAGAAGGGGAGGAGGAGGAAAGGGAAGAAAGCATCAGAGGAGGGAAGGAAGGAAGCCACTTTCTCCTGCCTTGGCAGTGGTGACTCAGAGGGTATTTCCTGGGGGCTTGCCAGGGAAGGGAAGCCTTTCCTGAGCCTGGGCATGAGGGGCGGAGTTGGCAGCTGCTGAAGCAGCTCTGTCTCTGTCCCTCACAAGGCTTGTGCTCTCTGAGGAGGATGTTGACAGCAACATTGCTTGCTCCTATGGAGGGGTGGTGTGAGGGGATTTGACAAGTCATTAGACTCAGGGCGGAAGCTGCCTGAGTCACTCCAAAGTGCTGTGGAGAAAATGGGACCAAGATGTCACCATCCGTCCATCATCTAGACACTCACAAGAGACTGCCAGAGATGGTCTCTGCATCCCCAGCTCTGAGCCACCTGGTTCCAAGTACCCAAAACCCCGCATTACAAAATCTGTATTTGGAAAACAGAGAAGTTTTACAACTAGCACCACATTTCTGTAAACATATTGGCTTAACTCCAATTTTACAGCTCAGCTACTCTCTGTAACACATGGTCTGTAAAGGGTTTTACAGTGTTGTTTGAAATCCATCTACTGTTTATATTCCCCACTCTCCACGCAGGTAACATGGGTCTAGGAACTTGGCTGGAGTCCTGGGGAAACAACCAGGATTAAACAGAAACCACAAAAACGATAGCAACAAGAACACCAACTGGGATGTGGAAGGAATGGGAAGTCCAAATGCAAGTCTCCCACTGAAGAGGACACAGCCACTTGGGGGCAACTGGGTGGACAGCAGCACGTGGGAGGCTCCTGTAAGCGATCAGATGATCAGATGGGTGCTCAGGGCCACTCACAGCCTGCATTCTATATGAATGTGCTTTTCCAAAGCTCCATCAGAGGGCTCTCTGCTTTGTATCGTTGCTTCAGTTTATCCACATTTCTCCCTGGCATCCTGAGCCCTGGAATCGTTCCCCCAACCTGGCTCTTGGTCAGTGCCCTGGGCCCTTTGACATAGAGACGGCACTCAATGTAGTCTCGCAGCTCAGCCCTTACCAGCTCAGGCTGGACCCCAAGTAAGTTAACCTTTCCCAAGGGTACACCCTGTTTTGGTGAGGCTGAAAGCCCATATAATTTCGTCCCCTTTCAGGAAAGATAATACAAAATCTGGTGCAGGATCTGGGGAAGGGCCAGGAGGCCCCAGATCCTTAGCCAGCCTTTGAAGTAAACTTGATTTTGCCTCCCCACCCCGAGGAGAGGAGCTCATTGATGGCTCCTGTCTGATGGGAGGAAGCAAGGCTTGACCTAATTTCCTTGGCACACAGAGATATTTGTTGATTTGCACACTCAGGGTAGAAAGTAGTAAGACCAGAATAAGAAGTAAAAACAGACTTGTCAATGCTAAGGACACAAATTAATTAATTTGAAAATAATCATCTTAGAAACTGATGTTATAGAGAATGCCCGCTTTTTAAATAAACGTATGAGATACTATTTATCAGCAAATAACATTTTACATTTATAGATTTTGTTGTTGTTGCTGTTATTCTTCAATTCTGTACATTCCTGGGGGCCTGGAACTCAGCATCCTAAAAATTGAGCTATTACTGAGCTACATGCTAAGCAATGTACTAAGGTCTGCCTTTGGCCCTAGAGCAGGCCTGGTTGCCAGCAGGGGCAACTCTAAAGCAGGAAATAACAGCTCATCTCCTACTTAGATTGGATTCTTTGCTACTCAAGCTGGAGTGCTATGATGAATAGAAGAAAGAGAGATTTCATGCAAAGAAAAACTACATTGAGATTACATCATCCTCCAGTTAGAATGGCAATCATCAAGAATATAAATAACAAAATTCTGGCAAGGATGTGGGGGAAAAGGAACTCATACTCTGTTGTTGATGGGACTGGCAATTAGTACAGCCATTATGGAGATCAGTGTGGAGGTTCCTCAAAAGACTAGAAATGGAACCACCTTATGATCCAGCTATATCACTCCTGGGGATCTTTCCAAAGGAATTAAAATTGACATATTATAGCAATACATGCGTACCCATGTTTATAGCAGCACAATTCACAATAGCCAAATTATGGAACCAGCCTAGGTGTTCATCAACAGATGAATGGATAAAGAAAATGTGGTATATACACAGTGGGATTTTACTCAGCCATAAAGAAGAATAAAATTGTCACTTGTAGGAAAATGGATGAAATTGGAGATCATTATATTAAGTGAAATAGACTCAGGAAGTCGAGGGTCATATGTTTTTTTCTCACATGTGGAAGCTAGGGAGAAAAAAGAAAAAGGGGGGAGGGTCTCATGAAAACAGAATAGAGAAAGGGGAACAGAGAGAGGGAGAAGGGGAGGACAGTGAGAAGTACTAGGGAATGAAATTGACAAAATTATATTATGTTCATGTACAAATACGCAATAACCGATCTCACTATTATATGTAAAATTAAACATAGTTTCTATTTAAAAAAATTTTTAACGATACAAGCCAGGCATGGTGGGACATGCCTGTAATCCCAATACTTGGGATGCTGAGACAGGAAGATCACAGGTTCCAGGACAAGATCAGCTAGTAGTGAGACTCATCAACCTAGTGAGACCCTGTTTCATAATAAAACTAAAAATAGGGCTGGGGTTATAGCTTGGAGGTAGAAGGCCCCAGGTTCAATCCCTAGTAACCCCTCCCCCCCCACACACATACACAAAGAAAGATACATTTCAGACCCTAGTGAAATAGACCAGAGAGCTAAGTAGCCACGTTAACAACCTAGGGCAATAGCCCCGAGTCATCACCGGGGATGGAATCCATGTCTGCAAAAGCACAGGCAGTGCCTCAGGTCTATGAAATCAGGGGCTTCAGCCAGAACCAAAAAACCTCTGAGCTCAGTGTCCCCAGGCCAGGTGGCTGTACATCAGACTCGTCTGGCAGGACGCCAACCCAGTAGTAAGTGCTGGACCTAAAAGTGTCCTTTGGATGCCACAGACTTTATTATTGAAAACCCCAGCCAGAAAGGGAACTGAAACTGCTTAATGAGGGACATACCAGTATGTCAGGAAACCCAGAGTGACCCTGGGAGGAGCAGAGTGAGCTTCCACTTGGGAGGGAGCTCTGGAGGGTCTGGGGAGGTGGTAGGGAAGGCAGATCCACCCAAGGAAGGAAAGAGTCAAGATAGGCCCAGCCAGCTGCTCTTGGCTGTGGATCCTGAGGAGTCATCCCAGCATAGCGACACTTTCTTCAAAGGCTGCAGATGGGCTCCGTTGGTCCACTGCTTTCGGCAGAGCAGGTGAGGCTGGGGCCATGCCAATGCCTCTGGTTGACAAGAAGGAACAACAGGGTTTTAATTTGTTTGTTTGTTTTGATATGAGGGATTGAATCCACTGGGAATTAAGTATACACCTAGCACTTTTTATTTTGAAACAGGGTCTTATTATATTGCTAAGGGTCTTGCTAATTTGATGAGGCTGGCCTCTAACCTGCCACCCTCTTGTCTCAACCTCCCAAGTACTGAGATTACAGGTGTGCACCACCATGCCTGGCTGGAATAACCTTGTTTTGAGGAGGTTTTCTGCTCATTTCAATCTTTTCACTTTGAAAATTTCTTGCTGGCATCTCCTGGTTGCATCTCCTCTCACCACACTTGAAAGTCCCTGGGCTCGAGCCTTATCTAATAATAGCTTCCTCCTATTAACCTTTTACTGTGACTAGGAACTGTTCCAGGTATTATTCCTTAAATTGTCTTATTCCTCCTTGTCCTATTTTCTACCTCAGGGGCCCAAAGCTCAGATCATAATTCATTTGGCTAAGATTATATACCTAGTCAAGCACAAAAGCTCAGGATGTCTGACTCCAAAGCCATTGACTAAATGCTTGTCAAATTCATTGAACTAGTTCCTACTGGATTTGAAAATATGAATATAGTCACAATGTTTAAAAGTGATCATAAAGCAATTAATCCAAAATTCACCAACATTTGACCCTGGAATATATTTTTGTCCATATATTTGAATATGAGCATGTTTGCTATTCTAAGAATTCACAACTCCAAAGTAATAAAGATACTCTGTAAAGGAGCTCAAAATTGTTTCCCTACTCTGGTTTTTCTAGTAGAAGTACTCCATGCACGAAGCTCAGTGACCAGCCTTCTCCTTCTCCAGCCTGCTCATTCTTAGAATCTTCTCCAGTGATCTACTTGCAGTCCTGAGCTACCTTGAGCTTCCAGATGCCCACACTCAACTGCTGATTGGACATCCCCATCTACAGGGTTCACAGGTGTCGCAGACATCATCCACATAGTACCCTTTGCCCTGCTACCTTCACAGCCTGTTCTCCCAGAGGTCCCCATCACTGTGAAAGATATTGCCATCCACTTGACTGCTCAAATAAAGAATGTAGGGGCCACCCCTGATTCCCCTTTCTACCCTCTATATCCTACCCACTGCCGATTCCTGCTGCTTCCTCCCCCAACATCATCTTGGGTCTTGTCTAAACCCATCTGTTGAATGGGTTCCCAGAAGCCTGAGTCCTCCCCCCTGTACAATGGGTAGCCCAGCTATTTCACCTTCTTGATTTCTATTTGTTGTCAAACTGTTCAGAATAATGTTTTCCAGAGATAGCCCTGTTCAGAAGAGATGGATAGGCCTTTCTAGGCTGTGGTGCTGATATAAAATTTAAGATGCCATACATTCCATTACCAAACTATTTCGTGGCCTATCCACTAATTGGCTATGACAAAATTTCTATCTCGGGGAAAATCATTCACCTATTTCAAGTGAACATTTTTTTTTCCTGTTTCCTTTGATGCCAACTGTTTAAAAATTATAAATAATAAAACCTTAATAAGATAGTATAGACATATCATGTTTACATAAAAACAAAGCTATAGGTTAACTTCTTTGACAAGAACTTTTTATTTTTCAAATGACCAAGATGGTCTGAAAGTAATCTGGGCAATGGCTAACTCCCTTAACAGCATTAAATAAATTCCTCTTCTGTGAAGTATCAGGCACTGTTTATTTCTCCATGCCCTCAAAGGCAATCTGGATTTTCAGTTAGCCATCACAGAGGTGGACTGAAATGGGAGAAGTAGTCACTGGTAGATTAATTATAATTTTTTTCAAGTATTTTGAACACACTATTGCAGTTATGCAATCGACCTTAAAAGTAGATCTTAAAACCTTGGAGTCTATAACACTTTTGGTTAGTTTATGTACGTGTGTGTGTGTGTGTGTGTGTGTGTGTGTGTTTAATCTTACCCAGGATTCCTTAGCGATCTGCTGCGGCTCTGTGTGGACTGAGAGGCCCCAAGTGATCCTGCAGAAACACAGATAGTGCTGCTCCATAGCTGTGGTCCTTCATATCCATTCCTGGGAAATTTAGTCCCTATGGTTTCCAATCTTATTTCTCTTGGAATACAGATATGAGCTAACTTTACTGTGAAAAGAACACATGCACTTTAGTTTACAGTAAGATTAATTTGAGATGTATAAAGAAAAGAGAGCCATTTGGGACCAATATTTACTAAATCTAAATCTCCATTATACTGCATCAGAGTTAATTAGCACTTAAATTCTAACTTAATTGTGACAGGATTCTTTCTGTTTACATTTCCAAGATTAAACAAGCCATCACCTCCTCAGTGGTTCCCCTTGAAGAAGAAACACAGCTGGCTCAAAGTTAGTTTTGGTCCCCAGCCCCCTCCTTTCTCACCTTTTTTTTTTCTAAGAGTTGAAAGGGGGGAGGGTGGGGAAACAGTTCTGCTCCCAGCCCAGCTATTAGGCAAATATAAATTCTTATCAACAACTAAATTAAACATAAATATCTGCAGTTTATTTTATACAGAATTTTCAGGAGCAGACTGGGGGCTGATACAGTGACTAATAATTTAGTTTTACTGCATTAGTAATGGAGAATATCCCCTGTAGGTTTTCTGTCAGTTATATGAGAAGTTATTAATTAATAATTTGAACTTTAATAATGGTAGCAATTCACTCATACTCCATGCCTTTTTGTATTTATTTATTTATTTATTTTTGATAGTGAGGATTGAACTCAAGGGCATTCTACCTCTGAGCTAACCCCTAGCTCTATTTATTTATTTATTTATTTATTTATTTATTTATTTATTTATTTTGAAACAGGGTCTTGTCTTGCTAAATTGCTGAGGCTTGTTTCATAGCTGCGATCCTCCTGTCTCAGCCTTCCAACTACTGGGATCATAGGGTTGCACCACAGTATACAGCTGAAGAGGTAATTCTAACTAAGTAGAGAATTTGATTTCCAATCTTGATGTGCTGTGTAGGGAGATAATTCCCTAAAGTGAAAAAAAAAAAAAAAAAACAGTTAAAAAAAAAGGAAAGGAAACAGAATTTGGAAGCAACTTTGAGTTGTGTTTAATAAAGCAGGATGTAGCTGTGGTCAGGTACAGTGAAAGGGAGAGAAAGAGAGTAGCCTGAAAGTGTAGGTCTAAACTAAACTCCCTGTGGTTAGGTGGCTTTTTAAGACTGTGACTTTGGGTTTACATGACTCACAAACAAGTATATTGAAGAAAAAGTTGAGCCAAACAGTGAAAATAATCAAGCTGAAACTTCAAGTGTCGTGCACGTGTTTGCTCCCATGGATGGCAGGTGTACAAGTGTCTTGCAGGTACTCGTACTTGCCTCAGTCAATTCTTCACTGAGCAGCTCTGGGTTCGCCCATTCGAACCCAGAGGCGGAGCCTGTCACCGTCCTGTCCAGACTCTACGGAGACTTTCCATCATACTTAGAGTAAAAACAAAGTCCTCAAAGGCCTTTCATGATCCACATGCCCCAACCTCTCTGATCTCATGTCCTTCTGCCCTATCCCCCTTCCTCCCTCTACCCTAGCTACATCACTCTCCTTCCTATTCCTCAAACATGCCAAGCATCTTTTCTGTCTTGGGGCATTTGCACTTGCTACTACCTTTGCCTGGAACTCTTATCTCCAAGTATCTGCTGGCCTGCACCCTCCCTGCATTCAGGCTTCTGTTCAAATGCACTGCACTCTCCCAAGCACCTGCACCCCTATCCCCTTCCTCATTTACCTGTCCCTTGATACTTACTATCTGATACTAAAATGTGCTTACTTATTAACTTGTCTTCCCCTCTAGAAAGCAAACTTCATTGTGTCTATTTTATTTGCCACTGCATCTCCAGAGCCTAGAAGCATACTTGACACATAGTAGGTACTCAATAAACATTCTTGGCCTGAATGACTACCAGGCAAGGCATATTCTCTTTCATCAGTCTGAGATTTAGTGTGCATCAGAATCACATGCAATGCTCATTTCTGGACCCCTCCTCAGAAATCCCTGTTCATCAGGCCAGAGAGGGGATCCAGGGATCTGCTTGAACATAAATCAGTTAACGGACCAGACTTTAAAAAAAAATTACTGGAGATAAGTCTGTTAAATCATACCAATAGAAGGAGACTGCATTATAAGAAGCCCTTATTATTTATACAATGGGCTACCTAGTTTGGTAGAACTTGACATTCTTTTAGCAACAGCTGTTTGTTTAAAAGTGGCCAACAGTGTTGCATCTAGGAAGAGACAATAAATTGCCTTGGAGTAAATCTTGGTTCTGAAAAGAATCACTAAGTGATCCTTCTTTGGTTCATCTTACTTATGTGTATCTTAAAGGTCATGGTCTTCCATTGCCCCAGGGGAGGGAAGTAAGAGGAAAGGTTTCAAGGCTTGGCAAAGGCTGCCCTTCGACACCGGAGTGCTGCAGGGCTCCGAGATATTAGAACTTCTCTGTGGGTAGAGAGGGGCCACAGCAAGCTCTGTCTCTGGGAAAGGACACTCTGGGTTCCCAGGGTGAACTCACAGGGAGGAAAAGCAGAGTCAGAACCCACTGTAGAGCTTGAGTAGTAAAGGGGGAAGGCAGGTGTTGGGAGACTTGGTCAGAAGGAGGTTCCTTGTACTTGACATTCTTTTAGAGAATGCCATCTTCTCACACACACTCCTGGGTGCTCCTTGGGAACAACTAGTTGTTGCATATAAAGACCTACAACTTTGGAGCCAGGTAAGGTGGTGCACACCTGTAATCCTAGTACTTAGGAGACTGAGACAGGAGGATTGCCTGTTCGAGGCCAGCCTCAATAATTTAGCAGGACTCTCAGCAACCTAGTGAGATCCTGTTTCAAAAAACAAACAAACAAACAAAAAACCCTTTTTTATATATATAAAAAGGCTGGGGATATAGCTTGAAGGCAGACTGCTTCTGGGTTCAATCCCTAGTAACACACACACACACACACACACACACACACACACACACCTATCAATTTAGGAGTCTGAATTGGGCAAATATAACCTAATTCTTGAGGTTGCCCTTCCTCAAGAATTACTGTTTGCTGGGCCTGGTGGTGCACACTTGGGAGGCTGAGGCAGGAGGATTACAGGTTTGAAGCCAGTGCCTAACAACTTAGCAAAATCCTATTTCAAAAATAAAATAGGGCTGGGTTGTTGTTCAGAGGTATAATGTCCCTGTGTTCAATCCCTAGTACCACACACACACACACACACACACACACACACACACACACAAATTATTGTTACCTTTGTGGGAATCTGTACTAATTCTTATTTCTTTCCATGTGATACACTTCAGCAGACAGTTGGCCAGTTTTCCTTTAACAGGTTTGGAGTGAGGACCCTACACCTCTGGCACTCCCTCCACCCCCAGGACCTTGGTGAAGGTGAGCAGGGTTTGTCTAGCATGATAAACCATTCCTACTTTCATGTTCAGCTCATGTAGCTGGATGATAAGAAACAGCCTCTTCCCTGCACTGGTGTGCTCATTACTATCATTCCTGCCAGGCGATGTGACTAGTATAGCTCCTTTGTTTGTGCCCAGTAATATTTTAAACAAATGATAGGAATCTAAGAAATCTAGCTACTAGGTCATATCATTGAATCATTTTAGAATCATGAAGTCCCCGGAATCAATAGCAGCCTTGTCTGTGTGCTGGTGTGTGTTTTCCAAGAGAGCTGTGGCAGTTTCCAAATGTCACTACATTCCTTTGCATTTTAATCTTCTGCATTCTAGACTTCTTGCCTGGGTGCTGGGTAAGTGTTAACACGAAGGCAAAGCTGGTAAATTTGATACCAGGGTCCCTCACTCCTTTCTTTCTCCCTTCCCCCTAGACACCTAGGGAGTACACACACACACACACACACACACACACACACACACACACACACACACACACCACAGACAATGGAGAGCCCTGTATTAAACAAGAGAGCCAGATAGAGTGGTTCTTAGAGGTTTTCTTATCAAATCCCCTTTGCCTTCATTTGTTGGGGGCAGAAAACTGGAGTTCACAGTACATCTTTGACTGATACAGTCAATAACAGTGAAAAGCCACAGAAGTGGGATGCCTGCTCCAGCCCTTAACCCTTTGCTTTTTCACTAAACTATTCATGCAAGACTGGCTGAGCACTTCGCTCTGGGCTAAGCACCATGCCTAGAACTGCTCTCATGCTAACAAATTCAGCTCCAAAACTCATGATGTACATATTATTATTTCTGTTTTATAGATGGGGAAAACCAAGGCAGGACCCTGAGGCTTAGTGACTTTCCCAAGTTCACTGAACCAACAAGTAGCAAAACTGGAATTTGAACCCAGATCTGCTATGCGTTTACCCATCCCATAATACTGCCCTTGTGCCACCTTCTTCAAGACAAGATAACATTACAGGAAAAACACTGGATTTGGAGTAAAAAGGCTCTGTGTAAGTGTCAGTTCTGCTCCCCACTATGAACTTGGGCAAGCAACTTAAGCTTTTTTATTTTGTCTCTGTTTTTCCTGCCTATGGAATCCCACCGCAATTACTGAGAGGTCCGCATGAGACCGCATATGGAAAAGCGTTTTGCAAATTAAGGTTCGCTCTAGAGGACACGATTCCTGCCTTTGAAGCCCACTGTCCTCTGGTACTGCTGTACCGACTCACTTTCCTTCTGCTTGAATTATAAAAAATACTACAGATAAAAGGCCTCTGTTAACATCATTCAGGAGTCTTGTGGTTGGCTTTCACATCAAAGGGAAGAGTCCCAAGGGTGGTGAATCTGGGGTTCACGGGTATGTGTTCAAGGGTGCCGTGTGTGTCTCACACTGCCCAGAATTTACAGTAGTCTGTAATCTAAGCATCAGAAATCCTCAAGCTTTTCTCCTTAGAGCTAGTAGCACCTTCTGTAATTACCTCTCTCGAGGGACTTGATGTTGGGTGCTAAACCAGGCCTTCCTAGGTCAAGAAAGCAGGAAATTGAGGCAATATGACAAATAATTAAAGGTGAAAAATCCAACTGTTTCATTCAGCAGACATAGGTAGAGAATGCTTTTAGAATACTCCTTTTACGGAATTTTTTGTTTTGGAATGTTTGTATATAAAGACCTTTAATGAAGGTAATAAAAATAAAAAAGGAGGAAAAAAAGAGAAATTATAAATGCAAAATATATCTTTTACTTATGTCCACTTCCTGATTGCTTGCAATAGGGACAAAAGAGAATTTGAGATCAAATTTGCATTTGGGGGGTTAGTGGTATAGCTCAGTGGTAGAATGCTTGCTTAGCATGCACAAGGTCCTGGGTGCAATCGCAAGCACTGGAGGGAGAAAAAGCAATGTTTATAGCTGGGTATGGTGGTGCACACCTGTAATCTGAGTACTTGGGAGGCTGAGGCAAGAGGATTGCACATTCAAGACAAGCCTCAGAAACTTAGCGAAGCACTCAGAAACTTAGTGAGACCCTGTTTCCAAATAAAAAATAAAATAGGACTGGGGGTATAGTTCAGAGGTAGAACATCCCTGGGTTCAATCCCCAGTACCACAAAAAAATAAATAAATTTTTAAAAAATTGCATTTGGAAAAATCAAAGACTTATTATTGGGATACATACAAAGACACAAAAATTACCAGACTATACTGAAGAGAATCCATACTTTTTCCTTTTTACATGGGGCCAAGGAGCTTTTTCTGAAACTTGAGTTTGAGATCCCAGTTTGAGGTTTGGGATAATAAACTTCTGTTTGAATCTGTACCTCATGCTGCTCCTGAGAGCTTGCTCAGAAGTGTGACTCTTGCTTAAACCAATTAGCTTGCTGTCCCAGGTCCTCCGCCATCAATCAACCGTGATCCCATCAATTGCCTTGACATTTGTGGCTATTTGTTACAAGTGGTATATATGAGAAAGGGTGGACAGATCCATTCAATTAGTCCTGGAAACACATTCGCCACTGACCCAGTGTTATCTTTATTACAGGAAGGGCCCTTCAGGATGCCACTCTGGCTTGCCTATATTGAGAAACGGAAATAAAATAAGTTTTAATCAGTAGAGAATGACCATTTAGATTTATTGATTAATACACAGCTTTATGTTACATTATTTATGGGAATTTCATCCTTTTTGAAGTCTTTTTTGCAAAATGGATGAGGTGAGTTTTTCAGGACAGCATCCTGGATGATGGACAGCTGGTCTTTGTGTTGATTTGGAAGCTCTATTAGATCAGTATGGGTGCTTTGGGCAGCTGGAAATACCAACTCGAACTGACTAAAACAATAAGGAAATTTATTATTTCACATAACAAGAAACCCATTGGCAGGTGGGCTCCAGATGTGCTATCTCAGGGCCCTGTTCCCTTTCTCACTGATTCTCTTGATCTTGCCCAACCCCTGGTTCAGATTTTCCCTCTCCAGAAAGAAAGTTGGTTGTCACACTACCAGCACCATATCCAACCATGAGGAGGTCCATGGGGAAAATCATCTGTTTCTTCTTGTTACTGTTTCTTATGAGCAAGGAAATCTTTCTCCCCAACCCCAGCAGCCTGCTCACTAGTCATTGGACAGAATTGGGTCACGTGGCTGTTTCTAAGCCAATCAAAGGGACTCCCATAATTAGTTTAAATAGAGCTTTCCCCTGGAACTGAGCATGGAGCCCTGAATCATACTAGAGAGAGAAAGATAACTGAGCAGAATGGGGGTTCTCTTAGAAAGGAACCAAGTCTGCTAGAGAAAACTTGGTCTTTACTATCTCCGAGTGCAGCACTCCACGTGTGCTCCTCCCGCAACAACATTACTCATAGTTTACTTTCAGAGTTTTCTGATTTTTATGTGAAGTATCATTTCTCTCTGACCTCGTGCTGCAATCTTCTTTTTTTTTCCTTTGCCGAGACCACAATGGAAATCCTACTATAAAAACATTTGAGCACTATCAAAGGATCAGACCATATAAGGTGCTAGGGATCTTTTTATTTTAAATAAGAAACACAACTATTTATACTTTTACAAGGAGTCTGCCCTATTTTAGTAAATATTTGGCAAAGCTTCTTGATTAAAAGAGCAAACTGACCCTTGTTCTGCAGGGCTGTTTCACCATAACTGAAATCGTTCATTAATTTTCTGAAAATAGAAGCAGCAAGTGTGTGTTCTTTTGCACTGGCACTAAAGCAGTGCTGGCTCATGATTTGTTTAAGCCATATTTACTTAGGCATCATCGGTCAGGTGTCTTTTAAATCTCCATCCTACTCAGACCCCATTCTGAATCCTAATCACCAAGTGGTACAGTTAGAAAAGTAATCTCCTGTGAATGGAGCAAAGATGCATTAATCTGGCCCTGGAGACCAGGGCGTGTTTGACAATACATTTCAAACTGGATCTCAGAGATCCTGGATTTGGTAACCGGCCCCACGTGTTCTGAGCCGTGATTCCCTAGATTATTAAACAGGCACACTCTCAGAGAAGATTGTTGAGTACCATATGTTTCTGATTCATTGGCAGTTAACTCATTCTGCGGTGTGGGGTTTGTAGGAAACTCTCCAGGCCCCAGCACCTTCTCTTCTTTAAAGGTATCCTCTTTCTTGCCAGCTGAATTGGAAAGGTGCAGGACAGCTGCAAAGAGGGATTTTAAATTATTCTCAGAAATTCTGTAGGACAGCCATGTTGGAAGTTATCCCATGATGCCGCACAGCAGGTTGGGCTGAGTCTGGGCAGCATGCCCTGTGTAGGATTTGGATGAAGGTCTTGAAATCTGTCCCACTCACAGTAAAATGTGCCTCTCCCTACAACCCCTGACCCCTACTGCTGGTCTAAGCTGAGTTTCTGATCCTCAATCAAAGATGCCTGGGTCAGATTATGTGGACTCATAAGACTCTGTTTATTTCCTCTTAATTTTCACTTTTCTTAATGTATGTATGTATTAGAAGTAGATAGGGAGTTCCCTAAAATTGCTGGAACTTCCTCCTATCCTCTGCTCTGCACCAGAATCCCCTAGAAGGTTTATGAAAACACAGATTTCTGAGTCAGTAGATATTAAGAAAGGATTTAGAATCCCAAAATTTCAGGGCTGGAAATTACCTTAAAGATCATCTAGTTGACCTTCATTTCTTAAAATGTTAACCTGAGATGAGGTGACTTGTCCAGTGTCATACAGCCAACTCCTTGTTTTTTCCCTTATTTCTTTGCCTGCTTCCCAATTACTGCTGGAGAACCCCCACATCCAACTTTTGGTGTGGGTAACTCAGAGTCTGAAATATACTAGTCATTTCTGGTGGTCCACCACTTAACTAGTTGAAATGAGAAAAATAAAGGTCCCCATCGGTCAGATCCAGTGAGATGAAATAACAACTTGGAGGGATGCTAGGCACATGCTGAGAGTCCAGTAAGAGTATCCATTGCTGCAATTCTCTCCTGACTGTTGCCAAGAGGCAAAGCAGTGCAGTGGACAGAGCTCCGAACTAGTAGCAGTTAAGAAATTTCTAGTTCCAGCCATGTGACCGGAGGTAAGACACTTGTCTTCAGATCTTCAGTTTCCTCTGCCTCCGTCAGATGAGGACTTTATGTACGTGCAAGTTAGCCATAAAACTGGATAGCAGAACTTCTCAAACACCACTGTGCATACGGATCACCTTGTTCAAATGTGGATCAGGTGTGGAGCCTGAGATTCAGCAGTTCTAACAAGCTCCCAGGTGATACAAATGAAACTGGTCCCTCAGATTTTCTGTTCAACATAAGGCATTCTGGCCACCAGGGAGACAGCCACTTCCAAGATCCTCAAATTGTCTTCTTAAGTCTAGACACAGCATCTGTAACAGTGACACACTGCTCCTAAAGACTACAGAAAGGTCATCCAAAAGTAAGTCTCTCTTGGTACCTATTCAAAGGTATGTGTATTAAGTTTTCACTTTGGCCTCATAACAATCTCAACTTTGCGCAATGTCATTTTGCAGATCTGGTGAATATAATGTTGGCATTCTAAAACCCCTCCCTAAGAGCTGGTTTCAATTCCTTGGCAATTAGCTCCTTCAGGCTGCAGTGGACTGTGTACCAACCAGAGGACAGGGGTGGTACCGGAGGTATGGTGGGTGATAAATTCATCTCTCAGGCTGGGAGCCAAATTATGTTCAAGGCTGCTTCTATCCCCCTTATAAGTGTTGATTTGGATGAGACATGAGTGAAAGTAGAAGCCACAGCAAAATGTAGTGCAGCAGCCAGGAAGAATAGGAACAACAAGAAAGAGACTTAAAAGCAAAACGTGTTTTGTAGAATTTTTTTTTTTTTTTCGGTACTGGGGATTGAACTCAGGGGCATTCTACCTCCGAGCTATACCCCCAGTCCTATTTTTTATTCTTTATTTTTGAAACAGGGTCTCACTAAGTTGTGGAGTGCCTTACTAGGTAGCTGAGGCTGGCTCAAACCTAGATCATCCTGTCTCAGCCTCCCAAATGCTGGGATTACAAGTGTGCACCACCATGCCCGGCTGCATTGTAGAAATTTTAATGGGCCAACATAGCTGAGAAGATGTGCTGGCTATTATTAAAAGTGGGCATGTGATTGGGTAGAAGGTAGGCAAATTTGTATCTTAGAACAATTTCTTTACCCAGGGGATGGGGTCCAGAGATGATCATTAGAAGATGATGTGAAGGTTCACCACCAGCTACCAGGGTCTTCCTTTGTTCAGAGACAGTGTGGTGGTTGGAAAGGGTTCTTAAAGGAGGATGCTTGGGCAGACCAGTGAGAACCAAAGCACAGAGGAGACCCCCACGTAACTAACTTCTCTCTCACCTTGAGACAAGTCACCTGACATCACCCACCTTCTGCACCCTCTCCACCGTGTGCCCCTCACACCAGCCACACCAGGCTCTGCTCTTCAGTCTGTCATCCGAGGGCAGGTACTGTCTCTCCTCAAGGTATTCCCAGACCTGATCCCAGTAAACACTTGGTTATGTGTTTCTAGAATGAGAATGAAGGACAGAGGAGGGGAGGAGGGGGAAGAAGGAAGAGGAAAATACAGAGGAAGAAAGAAGAGGGGAAGAGGGGGAGGGAAGGAGGGAGGGAGGGAGAGAAGAAGAAGAAGAAGAAGAAGAAGAAGAAGAAGAAGAAGAAGAAGAAGAAGAAGAAGAC
>PVLC010018331.1:0-32204 GCA_004027655.1 Graphiurus murinus | reverse complement strand
AAAAAAAAAAAAAAAAAAAAAAGGAATACGGGGGGGAGGGGTACAACCTGAAGTGCATGTGTGGCCAGTGGGAGAACTTAAACTGAAAATGGGTCAATCATTCATAGATTCAGCTTATGAATATTTATTTCACAATACACTGCACCAGGAATTATGCCAGGTTCTGGGGATACAATAGTGAATAAAATGGGTACCATCTTTGCCTATGTGGTGCTTATAGTCTACTAAGGAAAATGAATATTTAAACAAATAAATTCATAAAATGCAGGTGTGTAATATAAAAGGAAACATAAGTAGGCTGGAAATGTAGAACAGGAGGTCTCTAACCTAACCTAGGTGATCAGGCACTATCCCCTTTTCCCTTAGCATTAGAGCAAACACACACACACACACACACACACACACACACACACACACATCTGATATTTAAGTTGAGAATGGAAAACTATAAAGATAAAAGGGGAAATGAGTACGGAGAGGTAGAAAAGTCCATAAATCGTGGAGATCAAGAGGAGAATTACTATCCAGGAGCTAAAATGAATTTGTCTTGGTGAAATACAGTGCAGGAAGAGACACAGAAGGCTGGAGCGGTTGCCACAGGGGGAGCTCAGGGATTCCCAAAGGCCACAGTTGAAGGCAGGGGTTGCATGTAACAAAGATCATGCTGGATGTAGTGTGGAGAAGGCCAGGACTGTCTATAGTGAAAGCAGTTAGGTATGCACTCCAGTATTGCAAGAGAGACACACTGGTGGCCCATTTTAGAATAATGGCAACAGAGGGTGAGTGGCAGAATCAATTGGAAATTATTTTACTGTTATGGACATGAAAAGGTCTTTAAAATATACTTAGAAAAGCAAGACTTTTTCTAATACACTATCATGTATGATGTGTGTGTGCCAGGAATTGAACCCAGGGACATTTGGCCTCTGAGCTACACCCCCAGCACTTTTGATTTTTTATTTTGAAACAGGGTCTCACTAGGTGGCTGAGAGTCCTGCTAAGTTGCTGAGGCTGGCATTGAACCTGTGATCTTCCTGTCTCAGTCACCCAAGGACTGGGATTACAGGTGTGCACCACCATACCTACCTTCATATATTATTTTTATGAAAAATATATACATACATATGCTTGGATTCACTGAAAGTGCTTTTGGAAGGACAAATAACAAACTTTTAAGCAGTGAATAACTCTGGGTAAAATGCTTGAGGGGCTGGGGCAGAAGTAGGAAAGCTTACTTTCCTATCTAATCAAAATTACTTTTTTTCCCCCCAAAGGAGATGTTTCAGGTTATAGAATATCCAGGAGACTCAAGGTTTGCCGGGTATGAGAGCTGAGACAGAAATGTGGAGGCTGACGCCTAAGATCCTGGCTTAGGCAACTTTGTTAATTGTGCTGCCACTGACTTGGTGGAGAACACTGGTGGAGGAGCAGGTTTGGTGAGGAAGAGAAGCTGTTCAGTTTGGGACATGTTGGGTTTGAAATGTCTATAAAATATCCCAGTAGAGCGGTCCAATAGATAGGCATCCAAGCTGCTCCTGCCCCGAGCTCCGGAGACAGATCTCAACTGAAGATAGGCACTTGGAGATTCTGTGTGGTAATCTATGGAAGTGGGCGGGACTGCCCAGGTGGTGAGGAAAACACAGAGCTTTGTGGATCCAAAATATTTAACTGGTAGAAGAGAAGCAACCAGAGAGGTAGGAGTATGGGGAGTGGTGTAATTCAAATCCTACAGGGAGCTCAGGAAGCACTAAGATGGTTCAGTGGGTTTAACTTCAGGTAGAAAACCTGAACAAGAGTGGAATCAGCAGCATGGGGAAGATCAGGTTGGATCACAACCAGTCGAGGCACCAGTGGAAGGCCAGTAAGACAATGAATGGGGTCTATCCTTAGGAAGTTTAGCCTTGAATAGGGAATGAAAAAGATCGAGCAGTTGCTGAAAGTAGAGGTGAAGTTGAGAGAGGGTGTTTAAGCCAGATGTGGTGGTGCACACCTGTAATCCCAGTACTTGAGAGGTTAAGACATGAGGGTCCCAGTTTTGAGGCCAACCTCAGCAACTTAGTGAGACCCTGTTAAAAAAAATAAAAGGATTAGCTGGGAGTATAACTCAGAAATAGAAAGCCCTGGGTTCAATCTCTACTACCATGAAAAAAAAAAAAAGTGCAGCATATTTGTTTGCTAACGGAGCTAGTCGAGAAGGAAAAGTTGAAAGTATGCAAGTGAGAAGGGTCGGAGGAGACAGGGATGGGCATAGATGTCTGGAAATGCACCGAGAACTAGATAGGAACATGGATAGGATTTTAGCCTCACATGACCATGGAAGTGATTCCACTGTGAAAGAGAATAGAGGAATCATGATGACTCAGCTTTTAAACACTATAACCACCAATGTGTATCAATAAGTGTGTGTGTGTGCGTGTGTGTGTGTGTGTGTGTGTGTTATCTCACAGTTGAGTCTTCAACTCCATGTTTATGCATATGAATGAATCTGTCTATGGTTTCACAAACCCCACTTCCCTCTTTGCTATTCCAGAGTAAATTCCTCTTTAAAGTTGTTATGTCTTTGTTTTTGGTGCAGGTGATGATAGGGGTGAGATGAAATATAAGGACAAGAAGGAGGCTACACATGAGTCCCTGTTGCAGGTGTCCTGGACACCTGGTTCCCAATTTCTCTCCAGGCAGGGATGGCCGGTCCTTTATTATTCACAACTCAGCACAAGGGCAAAGGGAGATGGGTGTGGAACATGGCAGTTGCAGGATACAAAACCAGAGCCTTTGCCTCTAGGCTCAAGGATGATTAACTGCAAATGAGCCACCTGAAGGATAGAGCAGGGAGGGTTCTATAGAAGAAATGATTGGGCCATTCAAACACAGAAAGGCATAATTCACCATCCATACTTAAAAGCACACCAGGATATAAATGAGATGCAAACACTTCACACACTGAGCCTCAAAAAGCAAGGCTAAGGCAACCCAACAGTAACCACAACAATAAACCCAATTCAAAATGAGGCAAGGAATTTGAATAGACTTTTTTTTTCCCCCAAAGATACACAATGTCCCATAAACGCATGACAATATTCTCAACATCCTTAGTCTTTAGGGTCAGGCAAATCAAAACTGCAATGAGATACCATTTCATGCTCATTAGGAGGGACTGTAAAATGGCGAAGACTACTGTGGAAAACAGAATGGCAGTTCCTCAAAAAATTAAACAGAATTTCCATATAATCCAGAAATTCCATCTTCAGTATGTGCCCCAAAGAATTGAATTGAAAGCAGGGAACTACAGATATCTGTATATTCATTTTCATAGCAGCATTATTCACAATAGCCAAAGAGTGAGGAAAAAAACAAAATATGTACTGATTAATAAATGAATAAGTAAAATGTGGTGTGTGTGTGTGTGTGTGTGTGTGTAAAATGAAATAGCATTCAACCTTAAACAGAAGTAAAATAATTCTGATACCTTCAACAACATAGATGAAACCTTGAGAATACTATGCTAAATGAATAAGATAGATACAATAGGACTAAAACTGTATGATTCCATTTATGTGAGGTACCTAGAGTAGTCAAATTCATAGACAAAAAGTAAAATACTAGTTATTGGAGGCTGGGGGGAAGGAAACAGTGGGGAGTTATTGTTTAAGGGGTACACATTTCAGTTTGTGATAATGAAAAATTTCTGTAGATGGATAATGATGATGGTTTTATAACAATGTCTTTCATGCCACTGAATTGTGCACCTAAAATGGCTAAAGTGGTAAGTTTTATATTGCATGCATTCAGCCACAATAAAATAAATTTTAAAGAAAGCAAGGATAAGGAACCCGTCTTCCTGCAGTTTTGTAGTTGCAGTTTGGTTGCTAGGCAGGGAGAGAGTCCTACAGGGGGTAGGAGAAGAGGAAAGTCCACAGGCTTTAAACCACGGCTGGCTCTTCTCACTTCAAGCCCCGTGGAACCAGGCTTGCAGAGGGCAGAAGAGAGATGGTCCAGGCACTAATCTAGCCTCTCTACATCAAGTCTTTGGTTTTCAAGTCCAACTTTGCTCAAAAAATACATCTCCTTTTCTCTAAATATGAGACTTCCAAGAGCCCATAAGATATACTGGAAAGTAGATGACCATTGCCCATCTCTAGATGCTGATGCGAAGGTTGAGCCATGACTCCTTGGAAATTATCTCTACACCATCCATGGTTAGCAGGCATGGAGGTTGGGTACTTGCATAAGCAAGCATCTCCCTGTCTTCCCCAACACCAGTCACAGGGATCCTCATCAGAAATGGTAGACCTCCTCTCCATCCGCCTCACCAAGGTCCAGTCCAAGATTCAAGTGTCCCAGGGTGTTCCGACGAAGGATCTCCCAGCCTCGGTGACTGCTGCTGCTTTGGGATGTGGTCCTGGACAGGGAGGGGGTTTGCAGGACCAGAGAGGCTCTGGCCAGTGTTCCAGCTACCGATGGTTGTTTCTCAGAAAGTTGCTCTTGTCCATCCTCCTTGTCTGAGCATTTGAAAGCTTCCACATAGCGAAGCACTCGCAAAGGATTCTGGTCTTGGTGGTTCTCGACCCTGCTGAGGAGAAAGGGACTCCATTGAGGTGGGGAGAGGCGGTCCATGGGAGGAAGCAGAGGGAGACATGGAGGAAGTGGGATCCCAAAGAAAAAGAAGGAAGGGGCCACAGTTGAGGCAAGAAGAGTGTCTAGGATTGAATGAAGAGAAAGGGGGTAGAGTGGACTCAGCTGAGATGGAAGAGGTTGAGGCTGAACAATCAACACTTGGGAGGGTAGTAGGATGAGTGTGTGGTGCTAATACATGGGAATGTGAAAGAGAAAATGGAACCAATTAAGAACTACTGGTGTTACACGGTCAAGAAGATACACTTCCGGAAAGAGAGGAGAAAGGAGAGCCAGGTTAGGAGATAAGGGTAGATTATGACAGAGAAAATGAGATTCCAGGCCAGAATATATTGGAAATGGAGGTCATGTTGAAATAAAACTAGAATGGTGGTAACCCACGCTCACACCTGGGCACAGTCACATACATAAAGCCTTTCACATGGACAGCCCACCTTCACTATCAGCCTTCTCTTTAATCCCTCCACATTATCCTAAAATAGGCTAATGCAGCCTCATGATGTCTTCCGGTGGCCCCCCACTCTTGAAGCTCATGCACATCTGTAGGTTAGAGGTATACCCTGTCACTCACCGTAAGAACCAGCGGTCCCCCAGGCCATACTCGCACCCACAAATCCCTGAACGAGGCCACAGGAAGCGAGGCATCTTCCTCTCCAACATCACTGTGGTGGCCACGACCTGGAAGGAGGCGAGAGGCAGTGAAAGAACTCAGAAAGGGCCATGAGGTTCAGACAGATGTTGAGGCCACCAGCATCTTGTGAAATGAGGACCCCAGAGACCAGTAGGAAGAGCCCTGATTTATCTACCTGTAGCCTGCAACAGGATCCTACTAACCCGCTTTTCTCATCAGAGAAGGAGAAAAGATATTTCATGTTTTGAATGAAATGGTGACTCCTACATTATTTTTCATATTCATGGAATATGAGTCATTCCAAAACTTATCTCATTTCCTTTTTCATAGGAAAGCCATAGACCAATGATCTTGATTGAAATAAAATGATTCAATAGAATCTCTATGATCTCAGGGATAAAAAGATGCTGTTCCAGTTCAGAGAATTTGCAGCAAATTAAAAGTTCAAAACTTAGGATGGAAGAGGGTTGACTAATAGTTGTATACTTGGCAGGGAAATGTCTCGAAGTATGTCCCATGTTCTGTCCTTTGCCCAGCCCTCATTAACTACCTAGATGAAACACAGAAGACAAGCTTATCAAATATGCTTGTGACACAAAACTGGGAGAGATAAGCAACTGTGAGTCGACAAAAGCAATATAAAATGATCTCACCAAAACAGAATGCGGCTCTCAAATCAATAACGTGGAATTTCAGAAAACCCAAGGTGAGGTCCAACATTTACATTTGAGGGGCTGAGTAGGTAAGTAAGTCATGCGGCAAAAAGCCAGGGGTTCTAGCTGATCATAAGCTTGGAAAGGGCTAAAAGATCTGACTCACTTTTAGGTGCTACTTACTATGATTAGTACTATGCTCAAAGTAAAGACAGGCATAGCTTCTCTTTGTGCTGCAGAGCTCCAATCATATCAGGGACCAGTCTGATTTCAAAAGGACCATAATCTATTAGCACATGAATAGAGTGTGCAGTCAGGATGGGCGGGGCCAGGAAACATTATTGATTGAAGGAGCTAGCAGTCTTTAAAGCAGCCATTCTCAACGTCCTGTTCTGCTCCCTGTCTTTCTCATGATTCCACGCTTCTCTCAGATTCTCAGATGCACCGGCTTCCCACCCACCTCTGGACTCCCGATATTCGGTTCTCTTTTCTGAATAGCTCTTCTTCTTTTCTATATAAAGGACACTGATTGTTCTGCTGTCATTCAACCTCCTTTTGTTTCTGATAATAGAATCCACCTTTCATTTAGAGGATCACTCCTACACCACTCTCAGCCCATCAGTTAGAGGAGACTGGGTTGCCAAAGTCCTGGTTAGTTAGTCTCTCCTCCCTAGTTGACTGGAGGTGAGGAGACCTCACTTCCCACTACCACTGCCACCCCCACTATCCAAGCCTTGGCCTCATCTTAAATTCAGTGATAAGTCTATGGCCTGAACTTGTTGCAAAGACATGGATTTCTCTGGGGTCAAAGATGCTCTTCTAAAGCCTACTGTGTGGTGCAGTATCAGGAGATTCACAGAATGCAACAGGAATAGAGTCCTTGGTATTGTGCAGTTAGGGTACCTGCTCATTCCTGAGCTAAGAGAGAGCAAAACGGATGGAGCCAGGTTTCTGGCCAGACATCCCTAAAGGGAGTTTTATTCTCTAGATGTTCCACTTAGGAAGATTGGCATATCCTCCTACCCTTGCTTAAAAACAAGTCTGAGTTTGGTTTCTTGTCCCTATCATCATGCTCCAAACTCTGGTCTCTGGCCTTCTCCATCATTTTTCTCAACTGTTTGATTCTTATCCATCCTTAGGGTTTCAGCTTAAATGTCACTCCCTCAGCAAAGCATTTCCTGACTTCCCAGGTAGGTTCTTATGTTGCAGTCTCTTCTAGACGCCTTACATGTCTCCATGACACTTTTATTAAGGTGATTTTGTAGACTTCTCTGAAGCAATTTGCTTAATAAAGTCTGTCTTTTTGACTAGATTGGCAGCCCCAGGAGGGCTCAAGTGATAGCTGTTGTGCTTCTGCTTGTGCCCCCAGCTCCTAGACATTTTGTATCATATAACAGTCCCTAAAAGATGTTGTTTTACATGAAGGAAAACTCTAAGAGGCAAATGATGGCTACATTCAAATATTTGCACACGGATGGAAGAATGAGTTCTCTATTATATAGAGGGAAAAGGTTTGTGGTCAGAAAATGAAAAGATGAGAAGATAGATTTCAGCTCAACTCAACATAGACGATTCTACTAACAAAAGCTTTCAAGATAATGGAAAAATTCCCTTCCTTCCGACCCCTATCCAAACATACAAGATAATAAAGTCTGAAAGCACTAAAGAAGATGTTGAATGACTCTTGTCCAGTAAACGATTGAGTTGTATAGTAGGTCAACTACTACTTAGAGGTCTCTTGAGAGTAACTTCTACCTATAATATTTTATTAACCTATGATAGTACAAAAAATCAGAAGAAATGGGGATTTATAGAATCAAAGAAAACATAAGGTCCAAATTTTAAAAAAGAACTAGAATAAACATGAACAGAACCATTTCTAAATTCCCAGTGAATTCAAAGAGGACTCCTGGATCTATTTTTCACTTGCCATCAGCAGCGTCACCTCTAGCCTCCCCCTCCATTTCTTCCTGTTTCTTTCTCCTCCGTCTATCCACCAGCACCTCAGGTTTACAGAAACCTACTGATATGATGGTCGCCCTATGTTCTTAGACTCTCCTAAGAGTGATCCACCCTACCATATCCCAATTTGATGTTTCTCTCTATCCTCTGTCCCTTTGCAAGACTGAGAATGACACCCTCACCTGGGCCCTCCAGAGTTCATCCCGCTCCTGGGCCACCCGCCAGTGGGTGTCACCCATCATGGCAATGAACAGGTTGAGCATGAGGAGAGTGGCGATGATGGCGAAGGCGGAGTAGGCGATGCTGTACATGACAGGCAGGTCTATGCTGTAGTTGGCAGGGCCATCGATGATGGTGAGGAATAGCTCAAAGGTGCTGAACAGTGCCGTGGAATAGTCAGAGAATTCTCCCAGATTGGCTGGGTTCTCTGTCTGGAAAATGATATGGAACGCTGTTCCGCCCAGGAAGAGGTCATGGAGATGGGGAAATAGAATTATCACAATAAGCATGAGCCTGGTCAGCATTCATTCTACTTCTGATACATGCATCTGCTTATACTTACACACATGTATACACCATTGCACATCCATAAATGTAATTACTTATGAAATTGGCCAGCCTTAAGATCGCCTATAACTAAATTTACTATGCTATCTGGGTGCAGTATCACATGCTTGAAATCTCAGTACTTGGGAGGCTTGACAGGAGGATTGAAGGTTTGAGGCCAGCCTCAGCAACTAAGTGAGACTCTCAGCAACTTAGAGAGACCCTGTTTCATAATAAGAAATAAAATAGGGCTGGGGGAGTGTAACTTGAAAGTAGAACACCCCTGGGTTCAATCCCCAGTACTTAAAAAAATACTGTTCTGTATAATGATAATCAGTCATTTATCAAAAAAACTATAGGTTTATGTATATGCATAATAAGTCACCTAACTATTTCTTACTTTTTAGAAAGGCAAATATTTCTAAAAGTTGTCAAAAGAATACATCAAATCTCCAACAACTAAAAAGAACAAAAGGCTAAAATCTCATCTCAATGGACTGGGTAACCATCCAACATTCTGAGATTCCTAGGTGAACCTGGACCATCATGGAAAAGTTATCCATGCTCAACGTGTAGCCTACTGGATGGTGTGGGCATCCTGGGACCTTATGGCAATGTTTGACCTTTTAAATAGCTTCTCTCTGTGTGGGAAACAGAAACATCAACAAGATGATTTCAAGAGTATAAATAGGGTCTATTTATACTCTTATAAATAGCCCACAGTTTTACCCTTTCATACTTTAGATCTTGTATATATTCATCTACTATCTTGTAGGAACCCCTAATGAACAGGAGTTTCTGGAGACAGCAATAGATTTCTCTGTAACAAGTCATGGTGTTTTAAAATTGGGGGGAGGGTTGTCTTCAAAGCTCACTTGTTCCTCTCCCTTGCTTACTCGATGACCAGTTGCAGACTCTGAGGACTAAGAGTTGCCGGCCTTTCACTCTTCAGACCTGGGCCTTCCCCTTGCAACCTCTAAGAACTCATGTGCCCTCTTTCTCTCCTGTTTCTCCTTCCCATGCTCTTCTTTGCTTTTGCTCCCTGGCACTGCCCACTGTGCCCTGGGTTCCTGTTTCTTCCAGTTCTCGTGGTCTCTCTGCACCACTCTTCTTTTTCTGTTGTCTCTGTCATGCTTCAAATTCTCCAAGCTCTATTTCTGTACCTCTTTGTTCCAATTTCTTCCTTTTTCTCAACTATAGAGAGAGAAAATGTTCTGTCGTACTGAATTCTTAGTGTTTCTCCTGAACTGTAAACAAAGAAGCGTGAAACATTGCCTTGTTTCTGCTTGCTTACCTAATTCTCTGAGACCCACGACTGGTCAGTCTTTCCTGTTTAATGTCCCTCTCTCTGCAAAGGCCTTTCTCTCGCTCCCTTTTAAAGGTCTTGCAGGGGGTTAGTCACTGTGTATATTATTGACCCAGAACACCTGGGTCTACCTTCTAGGCCTACTTGAGTGGTCTTGACCCTCTGGATAAAGATATGCTTCCTGACTCATTTTCCAATATTAAACAACAACAACAAAATGGTGTGCAAATGAACTGAGAGTAAGAGTGAGGGTGAGCTTTCTGAAAGGTCTAAACCTGATGATTCAGCGAATGAAGGCATGGTGCTCTTACCTGAGGCAAATCCCAGGATGACCATAGCCATCAGCCAACAGAAACGTGTCAGATCTCCAAAAATCATCTGCAGGAAACAGAGAGGAGGAAGAAGGGTAGATGATTCCTTTTCCATTGTCTCTGAACTGCTACTGCTGACAGATCTACAGATCTGGAGCCCCCCACCCCCACCCCATTCTACCATATTCATACTGAGCAGTAGTTTCTTTTTGCATCTGTCCCCATCCCTCTGTCTGAGAACACTCTGTGGCTGAGCCAGAGGAAGGCTTTGGAAACTACTGACCTTCTGGATCATGATGGTGAAAGGGCCCAGCATCTGGAATCCTCGAGCGAAGTACATGACGCTGCACCAGCCCAACACCAGGGCCAAGGACAGGGGTACCACCTCTCCGTTGACATTGGTAAGCCTCATTACCATGGTCACCAGCACAAGGGAGGCATAGGTGATGCTGAGGGAGAGCAGGAAGAGTGAGAGGGGTTGGGCTGGAAATAGTCTAGCTCCCCTATAGCACAGCGGTGACTTGGGTGGTATTCCCACATTCAGGCTTAGTCTTAACACCAAAACATGGTCCTAGATACAAGCCCACAGGAGAGAAAGCCCTGGAGTGAGGGTCACCTGGGGTCTATGTCTCAGAGAGTGACCTCAAGACTTGGAACAGTTCTAGTAAGTGAAGGCAGGGGTTGGGAGGAAGAGTCACTCACATGATGACATGGAACGGCCCCCCGAGGACTGTCTGTCCAAAATAACGAGAGGCACCGACTCTGAAAATGTCTGGAATCTGGGAGAGGCCAGTAAAATAAAAAGACAATGTAGACTTCAGTTTGGAGCCCCAGGTGGACAGCTTCAGCCTGGAACCCCTCGGCATCTCACCTCTAGGAGCAGGATAATCACAGCCCCGGTGATGGTCACCAGCTCCCCCACCAGCCGGATGTTATCCTGGTAAGTCACATAAGCCTCCTATGGAGAGAAAAATCAGGAGAAGAAATGCTTTCTGATGGGCAGAGAATCACCTCCTTTGGGGCAAGTGGTCTAAAGCTTCCAGGGTTTATCTAAGATGAAGGAAAAGCTCCTCTTACCACCATCACCACCACTACCACCCCCATTATAGTTACCATTGTGACAAACTTTGTGACCAGGACATGAATCTATATATCCAAGGTTTACTGTAAGATTATATGCTAATGGCAACATTTCTTCTATATATGTTGTGAACAGTAATTTATGATGTGTTCACTAAAGTAGCTAAGAACACATTGCAGCCACCAAGAAGGCTGAATAAACAAGAATACATTTTAATGGCTTGGGAGGGTTTTAGCTATGGGGAAAGCCCAGGTTTTCCGATCTCAATGTGGCTTGTACTAGACAGAATATACTATAAACCTATCACAGAATTCCAGTTCCAGTAGTGGGCCCAAAACCTACTAGCTTCAATGAGATGTTGAACCAGTCATTGACGATCTCTGAGGGGTTTCGTCTGTAAAATAGAGATGCTAATGCTCAACTCCCAGAGTTACTGTGAAAGTCATAGTAGATGAAGTATTTGGATGGATCTTATGAACCATGATGAGCCATAGATACAATAACTGTGGCTTTATTATGACTTTGTAATATAGACTAGGGTAGAACCTGGGCTAGAGATCCTCTATGGACTTTAGCTCTTAGGAAGGGTCCCTGCCTATCCTGAGCAGTAGATGTAGAAGATACAGTCATGGGGTCAAGGTTGTTCAAAGAGCATCCTACTTCCGTGCATGTTACCTCATAGTGACAGTTCTGTAGCATTACACAGATGTAGTGATAGAATCCTACATTAATGATCTTTAATGCATTTGAAGTCATGACCCCACCTGAAAATAGAAGAAAAACCATGGACTCTCCTTCTGGAAAATATGTTCATGGGCAGACAATTCCCACATGATAATTTCAACAGCTTTTAGGCTGTTTCAGGGTTTGTTGTTGTTTGTTTTCTTGTTTTGTCCTCAGCCCTAGCAACTATCTTTGAACTCTCTCTCTTCTCTCTTGAAATTTAGTTCATGGACTATATTCTTTATCTTAATGTTCCCATGGCATTTTTTTCTTTATTTTAATGTTCCTACAGCATCTATTTCTTTGTCTTAATGTTCCTATAGCATCTGTCTTTTATTGTAAAACATGCCAACTCCTTTTTAGATTCACAGTAGGAGAATACATAATACATCTATTAACTTTAGAAACAACCTTAAATATAGAAATAAGATAACTGCATCTATGCCATATATATGTCTGTATAAAATTGTCGAATTCTTTTTAAAACTTTGTATCTTGGTTGGGTGCGTCTGGAAAAATGCCACCATCCATTTCTGGTCTCAACTAAGAAAAGAAACTGCGCAGAGGTTGGCCAGGAGAGCTGTGAAGACCAGAGCGCCCCTAGGGGCCAGCTAGGGAATAGCACCAGCTATGAAAAAACCTGACACCTGAAGTAACTGTTGGGGAAAGGATGGGTAGCCAAACTCTTGTCTGGGGCTTCCCCTCATCGGTTCCTCTTTGCTTGTTCAACAAATGCCTTTGCATGGAGGTGTTCTTCTGCACAAACTCAACAATGAGTGAGGCATTCTGAAGCCATAAGCCTGTGCCTCTCCACTGCCTGAGGCCCCCTTGCCCTGGAGTTGCTGATCTACCACCCTGACCCCAGGATCCCTCCCCTAAGCCAAGGTCACATTGCAAGGTCCAGAGCCCCCTTCCATGCTGCTTTTCAAGATCTGTACAAAGACTCTTATGTAGAATTTTTTTTTTAACTTTTCTCTCTGGGGGAAAATATATGTGTGAAAGTCGCCAAAATAATAATAACAACAATAATAATAATAATAATAATAATAATAATAATAATATTGGGCCTTTAAAACATTTGGCTTTTGTTTTGATTTTAAGGGAAATTCTAGTGGTTGGCTCTTGGTTTAGAATGGCTAATCTTTATGTAGTTAAGAAAATTTGAGTGTCTTTTTTATTTGGTTGGTTTGGTTTCTGTTTTTTGGAATTTTTTTGCAGTACTGGGAATCGAACCCAGGGCACTCTACCTACCACTGAGCTACATCGTGTATGTGTGTGTGTGTTGTGTGTGTGTGTGTGTTTGTGTGTGTGTGTGCGCGCACGTGTGCATTGGTGATTAAACCCAGGGGCATTCTACTTCTGAGCCTATACCCCCAAACTTTTCAATTTTTTCTTTGGAAACAGAATCTCATTAAGTTGCTAAGGACCTTGCTAAATTGCTGAGGCTGACTTTGAACCCATGATCCTCCTGTTTCAGCCTTTCAAGTACTGGGATTACAGGCATGTGCCACCACTCTTGGCTCTATTTTTTTTTTAAGACAGGATCTTACTAATTTTCTCAGACTAGCCTCAAACTTGTGATCCTCCTGTCTTTGCCTCCTAAGTTGCTGGGATTATAGGTATGCGCCATTATGCCCCACTTGTATTTCAAAAATGGAAAGTGGCACTGAATTTTAATGATTGATTTAATGATATCACTTGTGATGAGAAGGATTTCCATCCAGGTACCCGGAGAATTGAACCTGAAACCCAAATGAATAATCATTTTTTTCTTTTAGTTTTTAGAATTTTATTCTTTGGGAATTGTATTCAAGATTTCCTGTGTAAATTGAGAGACTAATCCATAGTTCTCTAGATTGATGGTCCTTAGCAAAGATTTTGAGATCAAGATCAAGGTTACCTTTAGCAAAATAAATGATCAGGGGCACTTACTCTCAAGTCCGATTCAGTTGCTCAACTCTCTCTCAAATACTTCACTTTCCCTTAATTCATAGGACTAATAGCTTGAGGTCAACCTGTGGCATCTTTCATCTTGTTTACCCTGCACCTACTCTCCCTTCTTTCAACTCACTCCCCACCAGACTTCTGGAGTGATCTTTCTAAAATACAAATATCCTCATATTGCTTCCCCATTTAAAGCCTTTTGTAGCTGCTCAATGCCTTCAGAATAATATTACAGGGTAGATAGCACTGGAAAGTGTCCTCTAAATCCTTAAGAATAGTAGGAAGTCACTGGTGTCTCAATTTGAATGCCAAATAGTAATAGGCACATGTTATTTCAAGAGCACAGAGGTGACAATAGTAATGGAGGGCTAAAACAAGTAAAAACTGGCTGTCCCCAGGAATAAGACATGGTGGGGAGGAAGGGTAGTCCAGGGCGTGATTGCTCCTCATCAGATCTGCCATTTGATTTTAAAATCATGTGATGTAGTCTTTAAATTAAAAATGTTCATTGTAGGATAAGAAAAATTGACACCCGGATTATCAAATGTGATGTACAAAACCCTTGCTGTTCCGACCTTCATGTCCTCATATTCTGTGTGAGTTGTGCCACAATGAGCTATTGGGGTACTAAGTTGTTGATTCATGCCTTCCAGAATGATGTGTCCTCTCTTTTGAATACCTTCTGCTGCCATGGCTGCTTGGATCTCCTTTCCTTGTGCCTCAAAACTCAGGTCAAGCCAACATTCTTCCTGGGTCTCCTTTCCTGCCCTTCTATGCCCAGGTCAGGTGTCTCTTCCGGGGGCTCCTGGTATTGCTCTGCATTCCCCCACCCAACACACTGAAAGTATCTGGGTACCCTCCATCTCTCTAAGGGGAGGACACATCTCTCCTACTTTTTATCCACAATGCACAATATGATGGCAGGTACTCAGTAAGAAAGAAAAGAAAGAAGGAGGGAAAGGAGATGGAGGTAGCAGGTTTAAGCTGAGCATTACCTGAGAGTTGCAGAAGAGAGGTAAGGAAGGAATCAAGAAGTGGGAATGAGGAAACCTAGCTGGGGGCAAAAGGAGAAAAGCCAGACAATTGGGCTTTTCTGAGATTTCCAGATTCCTAGCTCAAGGTCACTTTAGTAGGGCTGGCTAATAATGCACTAAGAAAATATTCCACCCCCCCTCCCTTTAAAAATAAATATCTTCCAACAATGCCTGGAATTTTTTTTTATATCATCACATGGCTTGCAATTTTAGGAGTTGTGAATAATCAAATCCCCTGCCGAGGCTGGCCATTCATACTTCATGGAGAAACTGCCCTAATGAGATTGTTCTAACTTACTGGCTGTCTGAGCTCATTGCCTTGAAGGAAATTCCCAGAGGAGGCAGGTATAGCAGGGGCTGGGGAAGTACTGGGTTCAGAGAGCTGGGTGTGCATCATGCAGAGAAGGGAGGGAAGCATGGGTCACCCAGATAGCAAGCAGGAGGGCATCAGACCCCATTTTCAACCCCAATCTAGACCTTCTCTTTTCTCCCCCAAACCCCAAACTTGCAAAGCTTGAAGCTGCCAGAAAAGGCCCTGATGGCTCTTGATGAATGTTAACCTGCTTCTCCACATGGGTCCAGGGCTCCTAAACAGGGCTTCCCATAAGAATTAATGGCAAGTCTTTGTCATCATGCACATGCAAGGCCAACCCTGGGTTAGTTGGGATCAATTTGTTTCTTTTTCTAAAAAAGATATCTCTAGGCATTTCTAATATGTGGCCCCAGGTGAGGAATATCTGGTCCTATAAAAGACTTAACTTCTCAGGGTTTATTTTATGTTTTAGTCTCTGCATTTTCTCAGGATGATTGACAATGGGACATTTTCATTCTCTTTAGAACAGTGATTATGTAACAGCGGCACTCCTTGTTTGGCCCTTTGCAAGGTTCAGTCGTCTCCTTCTGCCTGGAATTCTAAATTCTGAAGAGAAGTCACACTTAAATCATTAAGATGTTAACTGCTCAATAATGTTTTTTTTTTAGATTTACAGACTCCATTAGAACATCTAGTGACATTCAGACTACATCAGAATATGTAACACCCCTCCTTATTCTCTAATTCTGTACATCAACTGACACAAAATGTATAAATCACTGTAAAAAAGTAATATGCCTACCTAAAGAAGTACAGAAACCAGCCCAAGGAAGTCAAGGCCCATTGCAATGTTTGCTCAGAGAAGAAGAAAAAAGGGGTGCACAGCCTTGATAAAGAGGACATCATACAGCATATGGTCTTTCTGCCCATCGCCCCCTGCACCTCCCCATAATCCCTTTCATATGCCTGAGTTCCCCAAGATGGAGCTTTGAGGATGACAAACCCTCCATCTTCTCAGAATGCTGACCCTTGGATAAAACTGATTTCCTTCCCACTAGCCCTTGTCTCCTGAGTATTGGCTTTCTAGCAGTAAATTCATATTACCCAGAGAAGTATGACTTACTCTATATTCCAATAAGCTAATACCATTTAAAAAAACACTGCTGATTACCAAAACTAGAAAAGTGACATCAGCTTAATAGCTGGGGGTAGGAGACATTCCATATCTGATCTCCTTCCCATTGTTTCAGAGCCCTCTCATCTTAACAGGGAAATATTAGTTGGGCTGCAGAAAGATGTGTGTGGTGGGCCCTGGCTAGCTCAAAGCCTGGAGACATGAATTTCTCATAGATGGATGCCTAAGAAAGAAGCCTGGGATCCAGTACAGCCCTGCGGAGAGAGAAGCGACCTGTGTTGGTATGTGGAGGTGCAGGTTCTAAGGTGGAGCATGCCAATACCTCAACCCTAGCATGGCCTTTGCTGGCTGAATGTCTTTGCCAAAGTGCTTAATCTCTTGGCCTTAGAGCCACCATTGTTGAAAGTGGTGATCATTTTATTTACTAACAGAATATCTATGAGGATGAAATGACATAATGCTTTGCCACCTAAAATGTGGTCCACTGAATCACATATCAGCCTCACCTGGCATTTTTTTAGAAATGTAGTATCTCAGGCCCCACCCCAAGCCTTACTATCAGAATGTGCAGTTTAACAAGATCTCAAAAATGCATGTGTAGTGCACACAGTAAGCACTCAGCAGAAGTTATTTTTATCTATGGGACTCTCCCGTTCTCCTCAATCCTTTTCCTGTCTTTAATGTGGGGTCCTTACTCCACAGGCAGTTGGTTAGGATTCCTGAACAAAGTTATATAGCGTGGAAGATCAGTTAAGTTTTTAAATAGCGATGGTGCTCAAGTTGTCCATAGTTCCCAAGGAATAATGATGTGTAGACAAATCTATCCCAATGACTATCAGAAGTAGAAAATAATTTAAAATGAATAGAAAACTCTACGTTATTGCTAGCACTGTAAACTACGTGTTATCCCTCTCCCTCACTCTCTGCATCCAATCTATCACCTAGGAGCGATGATTTCACCTTTGATGAATCTCCTGATGTCAATTCCTCCTCCAATCTCCCCATCACATATGTCAATCTCCCACTGCCTCTTACTTGCTAGACCGTAATAGCTGCCAGACTGGTCTCTCCACATTCTCCCTAATCCTCTCCTAATCAGTTCTACCATAAAAGCAGAGTCAATTAAAACAAAACAAAACAAAAATAGGTCAAGTTTAAGATCTGCTGAAGATCTTCAATAAGGCGTGCAGTGCTCTGCTTGGTTTGGGAAGGATCTGCCTGGACAGCTTCATCTGGAGGCACCTAACCCACCTCCCTGTGTTCTAGCTAATCTCTCTTTCATTTATAGACTTTGAGGAGGGTCATTCTGCCTCGAGGTCTTTGGATATGCATTTTCTCTGCTTAATGCACTCCTTTCACCTGAAACACAGCCAGATCTCAGTTCAGAGATCAGACTTCCCTAGAAGCCTCCTCTGCCTCCCAGAGAGACCAGTCTCCTGTCACAGTACCCTACCCCTTTCCTTACCATGGGGAAAAGCAATGCTAATCAGTTTGTAATGAAATAACTACCCATATTCTCATTTAACTAATGTAAATCAGTCTGTGAACCATTAGACCAGAACACTATAGACTTCGTATTTTGCTCAGATCACGGTGGCTGCATTTCTGACACCTAGAACGGTGTTTAGTATTAATTACCTGTTTAATGAATGAATCCATGCAATGCTTCTAGGAAAGAAAAGGGCAAAGGAGAGCTTGAAGAAATCTTTTCTAAGAGGCGAAACAGAAGTGTACTGGGAAGATGAGTATGTTCCTGCTGAGCAACACACTGGGCATCTAAATGACAAGAGTGGTGTGCTTAAGACTAGAAAATTGCAGGTGAACAAATCTCAAAGGGAGAACCTGGTAGTTCTCAAGCCTGGCTGAACATTAGAGCCACACAAAGAGTTTCTTAAAAATACAGAGGCCAAGCTGGGTGCGGTGGTGCATGCCTGTAATCCCAGTACTGGGAGGCTGAGACAGGAGGATCTCAGGTCTGAGGTGAGCCTCAGATACTTAATGAGACCCTCAAAAACGTAGAGAGAGTCTGTTTCAAAACATAAATAAATAAATAAATAAATAAATAAATAAATAAATAAATAAATAAATAAATAGGGCTGGGGTATATCTTGGAGATAGAGTGCCCCTCGGTTCAATTTCCAGCACCAAAAACAAAAAATGAAAAACAAAAACAAAAGCAAACAAACAAACAAAAAATTAAAAAAAATCTAAGGCTAGGGCCTCAGCTTCAGACATTTGGATGTACTAGATACCATAGGACATGATTTTTTTAAAACTAACTTCCCAGGTTTCTAATACACAGTCTTGGTTAAAAAAAATGCAGATTTCTCAGGTGATAGAATTTGCTTAAGGTCAAAAACTATTTAGTTTTAGAGTGAGGACTAAAATCTATCTACTTGAATCTCAGACTTTGAACTTTTCACTCACCTGGGAACCTAAAAGCTCTTTCTGAAGAGAAAAACACAACTTCAGAAAAACTACAACTTTTCTGTAGTTTGTGTACCTCATGTGAGTAGAGGAGTCTGTTTCCCTCAGTTTTAAATGCTCTGAGTTGGTGCTGCCGGGTTGTTCTCACAAAATCTCAGAAGATAAGCTGGAAGGGTTCTTCAGGGTCAAAGAGCCCAGAAAGTTCCTCATCCTAAAAGATCCACAGAGATAATCCTAGAGTGACTGAGAACCAAGTGCTGTCAGACTTATTAATAGAATCAGCTATTAAAGTATTCATTTATCTAAGAAAAAGCTCCATAAGCTAATTAGTTGACAATTGCATGCATCAAAACAACACATTTTGCGCTTTTATAATTGCAAGACTTTTGAGGAACAAAAACATAGAAAAATGATTTCCTATTATTTGTCAAATTGGTGTACTGTGAAAGCAGAATCTTTGAAATCACGGTGATAAGTTTGGGAGTCTGTGATCTAATCCAAATTGATGTACTACTGAGTAAGAGCAACAGAAACATTCTATAAAGTCAGGGTCACGACTCAAGAGCTAACACCAAAGGATAGGGACTATCCATTGATGTTCTTTTCTAGCTCACCCCGTTAGAGCTGCATCTCCTCCTCCAAGAAAGACTATTTAACAGTCAAGAATCTCCTATTTGGGCAAAATGGCTTTGACCTAAGCAAAAAACAAAATGGCAAAAATGCAAAGGAGGACAAAAGAAGGAATAAAAGAGAAAAAAGAAGAAGGATGGGTAGAGGCATTTAGCTATAGTTAAGTTTCTCCTAGTTCTCAGGCAAAGGTAAGGGTGTGTGTGTGTGTGTGTGTGTGTGTGTGTGTGTGTGTGTGTTGGTACTGGAGAAGGAACCCAGGAGCATTCTACCTCTGAGCTACAGCCCCAGCCCTTTTAATTTTTTTGTTTTGAAAAAAGTCTTGCTAGGTTACTGAGAGTCTTGCTATATTCCTGAAGTTGTCCTTGAACCTGTGATCCTCCTGTCTCAGCCTCCCAAGTACTGGGATTATAGGTGCACACCACCAGGCCCAGCTTGGTAGGAAGCTTTTAAATAGCACCTAGACTCTCTGGGTCATAGGACCATGTTTATGCACAATTAGTCCTGCCCTGAAGAGAAAACGATACACAGAGATTAGTAGATTTAATGCTTAGTGTCACCCACCCCACCTCTTAGGCCAGAACACTGTCTATGTTGAAAATGCATAAAGTCTCCAAGTAACTTTGAGAAAAAGGAAGGTTGGAAAAGAACACTTCTGAAGAAATAGGGCTGAAAATATCAGAAAAGTTCATCTGCCCTCAACTTATGTTTATACATTTTCTTCACTTCTAGTCACTCCCTCATCCTACCAGGATATCTCTTAAATGTACTTCTGGCCCTTATGTGGTCTCCACATCATGGACAGCCTTCATGCCCAGACTGAGAGTCATGGGACTGAAACTTCCCCTGAGCACACGATGCCTGCCTCTAACACACTCACTCTATCTTCCCCAGACAGCAAACCCTACATTGTGAGAGACAAGAGCTCTTGATATAGGAGCAAACTGTGTCTACCTATCTATCATATCTCTTCTCTTCTCTTTTCTTCTTCTTCTTCTTCTTCTTCTTCTTCTTCTTCTTCTTCTTCTTCTTCTTCTTCTCTCTCTCTCTCTCTCTCTCTCTCTCTCTCTCTCTCTCTCTCTCTCTCTCTCTCTCTCTCTCTCCTTTCTTTCCTAGAATAGCATAACTTTTATGCATGAACAATGAATCATTTTACAGTCAATATATCCTTAGAACTGCAGAAAGAGAAAACTAACCCCATCCTTACATGTCAGTTTTTGTGTAGTTTGAGCTATCTCATATAAATTATAGAAATGGGAGAGAGATGCAGCATCCCTACCTAGCTTAGAGTTCTTTGTCCTTGCTCTTTCTCTGTGCATACTAGTTTTTGGTATAGCCCAACTTTCTGACCCAAACTACTCATACTATTATCTGTAGTATAATCCAATTTTATGACCCAAACTACCCCTTTACCTTGTCCATGCTTGGCTACTCCTATCCTGGTCTACTGTGCATAGAGTACAAATCTCCAGTAACCCAGTTCTTATTTGCCATGCAAAATGCTTCTTATCCTGCTGTTTCCTTTAACCCCATATGTCTGCAACCTTTTTTTGGCTATTTTTAGCTCACTGGGACAAAAATTTTAATAATCCATGAATCAGCTCTCCAAATGCAGCTATACTGGTTGAATATATATGCTCAAAACTACTCATTAGCGTCTACTCATTCTGTCGCACATAAAAGACTGTTTGGTCCTCCCAACAGCAGAGTTTTATGTCTACTGCATACTTCTAGTCAGCCCTCCTTACCACGCCAGGTCTCTGAAGGACGCCAGAGAGTGGAAGAACCCAGACCTGAGTAGGTTTACTGCAACCTGCCACATTTGCCTCCATTCCAAGCATCTTCCCACAAGGTCCCCAACAAGAAGTCAGACAACTGATCCAGTATTTCCAATGAGCTTACATGGACAGTACACAAAAGAGAATCATAAAAGGAACCAGAGATGGACTCAGAGCACAGATTTTCTCCTTTAGAACAACAAAGCTTCTCTTGAACATCCCCACTATGAAGAGGGGGTCCTCTTTATAAATTACAAGAGATTTTACAAATGTGCAAGGTTACTTATACCAAGCACTCCTTCAAAATTCTTGTGAGAAAAAACCACAGCTCCCTGGACAATTGCCCTTTGATTCATTAAACTCCATCTCTGAAAGCCCTTATCTCATGCCTAATTCCTACCGTGGCCTGCAACTTCTGGAGCCTCTAGGTGATGTCTTTCTTGGGTAGCCTCAGTGTTGTCTCCAGCACCATCACCCCAGGCTACTCTTCCCTTTCATCCCTTCCAAGAAGAATCACCTGTAGCAGTTTCTGTTGGAGGATGGTGTTATCGCGAGCATTCGTGCGATTTCCAACACGGAGCTTGAGGGGACGGTGGACGCAACACATGGTGAAGCAAATCATGTAGAGGATGTACAAGGCACCCAGGATGCAGAAGTACGGCCGTCCATATTTCTTCCACTTGAAGCTCACCAACTCCTTCACTGGCGTCTGTTCTAGAATCTGGCGAGCCTGCCATGAAAGGAGTGTAGTTTGGGGTGCCCAATATGGCGGGGAGTGTTGAACTTTCCAGTGGGTTCCGGAGGAGCAAAGAGGTAAGCATTATCACCTTTATTCAATTAGTGATTCCTTTGACAAACAATTATCCCATTTCTACTATATGCTAAGCTCTGTACTAGTACGACAGATAAAGTTTGACAGAAACAAACTCAAGGCCCCTTAGCACTAGGAGATAAGAAGTAGTTCGTTGAGCGAAAAGAGTTAGGAAAGGTCAGTCCATGAAGTAGCAATAGTCTCCAGGACAGGAGAGTATGAGAAGCCATTCTTAATTTGCAGATGAGGTGTGGTTGGGAATATGGAAGAATATTTTGGGACTGGTAGACAGAAGTTATAAGGGGCAAAGTAAATAAAAGATCATTGTTCACCATGAATGCCAATGTAGGAAGTCTGAGTTTGTTTTATTCTTTTCTGAATGCAATGAAAAGCAATTGGGAAATCTAAGGAAGGAAACAGTCTAGTTTGCCCGAGAAGTACTGTTAGACTGGAGAAAAGCAGTATAGCAGGCAGTAGGATATGGGAGAAATCTTAGCCAGATGGAATGGTGCTCTGATAGGTAGGAGATGATGGTGGACGGGATGAGGTGTCTGAGAAATTCCAGAGACAAATTCAAGGCAAAGCTGAAAGGCTTGATTAACCATTAGCACAAAAAAAAAGTCTTTTCCATTGAGGTTGGAGGGAAGGAGACAGTGGACAGTTTCCAGAGATACTTGGCAGTTCAGAGAGACTACTTTTTGCTATACGCTAGAAGCCTGGTTGTTCTAATGGAGCTAAGGATGAAGGTACTAAGGAGTCCGAATAGGAAGGGTTAAAAAGGAAAAAAACAGCCGACACAAGACATGTATAAAACACACAGAGAATATTGAGAACCAGCTGATATCAAAGACCAAGAAAGTGTGGTGGCAAAATTCACATGGTGGAATTGGAGTTTTAATTCCTAAGAAAAGCTGATCAAATTTATCTTCTTCAGGATTATTCTGAGGAGAATCACACAAACTGATTACTTTCTTTTATTTATTAGTATTTCTTTCTCTCACATCATTCAACCTAGTGTTGTCTGAATGATCCATGTGTTGTTCTCTTTCTGGAAAGCTCTTGTTTTTATTCATCTTACCAGTGACTCCCAACTCGTGTGTGTGTGTGTGTGTGTGTGTGTGTGTGTGTGTGTGTGTGTTACTGGGAATTGCATAACTGAATCTGAGGTTATTCTACCTCTGAGCTACACTTCCAGCTCTATATTATTTTCACTTAGACACAGAGTCTTTCTAGGTTGATGAGAGTTTCACTACTTGCTGAGGCTGTCCTAGAACCTGTGATTCTCCTGTCTCAGCCTTCTGAATACTGGGATTACAGGCATGCATCACTATGCTTGATTCCAACTCCTTCTTGAAGACCCAGTGGTCTTCCTCTCTGACAGCTCCTCTGGTCCATCCAAGCCAGACTGACCCCAATCCACTGTCCCTGTGCATGGTACACACTCCTATAATGGTACATGTTGTACTCTATTGTAATTATTGGGGACAGGGACCAGAAATTGAGGAAGTTGACTGCCAGTTATCTTGCACAGGATCTGGGACACAGCAGTTTCTCAATACATGGAAGGAAGAAAGGGAGGGAGGGAGGGGAAGCAAAACTTGTTTGGAGAATTGCTCATTGGAAAAGTTAGCATAGGAAAGATAAGAACCAGAGCTAAGCAGACAGAGAGTGGCATCAGGAGATGAGGGTTGACTGGTATTTTCCCCACAAGTCCCAGGAAACCATTCTCAGCACCATCTACTAGAAGGTTAGAAAGTGTCTGGGGCTCAGGATCTCAGTGAATGGAGAGATGCTGTGCTAAGTCCCTCATACAATGGTCCCCAACCTTCCCTGATGTCCATACCTCCCGCTTCTTGGAGGACACCACGAGCTCTAGAAAGGACAGCTCTTCTCCCCAGGAATCGATCTCTGTAAGGTCGTAGAGGGTGGACGTCAGAGGCCCATATGTCCACTGGATCTTCTTCCGCGTCTGCATCAGGTGCTGAAACATCTGAGAGAGTGTGGGGCCGAATCAGAGGCCAGCATGGGAGAAGCCGGTCTGGGAGAACAGCACCTGTGGGCCAGACCAGCTGCTCACTCCTTGGACCAGCAGATAGTGGGGAATCAGTAACCTTTTGCTTACATTAATCTTTTACGGGGTTCTTTTCCATGAACTCCATAAAGCTCTGAAGAGGAAAACGGGTGATAGGAGCAGGATTTGGGAGTTACCATGGCAGGTATGCTAAGGTAAGGGAATTTCAAATTCTCCTGATGGGGAACCCAAGGCTGAAGATGCTAGTCATGGGGTAGGAGTTTAGGGACCTCTCTTTTGAGGGGAGATTGAAGAGAAGGGTCATTAGAGAGACAGTATAGGACCTGGGAGCCCTCACCACAATGTTGCCCTCCACTCCGGCCAGCTTGAAGGGGGTGAGGCCCTGGTGGTTGGGCACGAGCTCCAGGGGCTGCAGGTGGTCCCCTAGGTCATAGGACAGCAGCAGGTTGTACATCTGGCAGGCAAAGGTCTTGTTGGGCTGCAGGATGAGGATGTGTAGCACTGTGTTTCCTGGGGAGGACACAGATGTCATGTGGCCACAGGACTGATGTCCCTGAGGGTCCCATTCCCACCCTGGGGTCGGCCTGTCCCAGCTCCTCCCTCACACCCCCTGCTGCTGCACCCCAGCGCCTCCTCCTGGTCCCCACTCTTACCCAGGGAGTCCTGGGCCCGGATATCAGCTCCGTGCTCTATGAGCAGCCTCACGATCTCCTCGCTGCCCACGCAGGCAGCAAAGGACAAAGGGTGCTCCCCTGGGGACACAGGGAGGCATGGCAGGAGAGGGCAGGATCCCAGGATGAGACTCTTCCAGGGGACTGCCTCCTCCTCCTGCATCTCAGCTCGGGGCTGGGGACACTTGTCCAGCAGAACCAGAGGAAAGGACCGTGAAGAGGGTCGTGGGAGCTGGCTGTGGCTTGAGTTCTGAAGGGCTGTCCACAGCTTCCCAAGGATGGAGGTGAGAGCAAAGCCCTCCTGGGCCCACCTCCCTGCACCCCTGCCCATCTCTGCACCTCCATTTCCCCCAGCCTGGCCGGCCTCTCACCATAGTAGATGAGGTTGTGGTGGCTGTGTTGGAAGGCGGTGCCGGTAGCTCTGGCAGAGACGCTGGCCCCCCGGGCGAGCAGGGCACGCACCAGGTTCACGTTCTGGTTCATGACAGCGATGTGCAGTGCGGTCTGACCTGGCCCAAGGACAGCAGCCGCCAGTCACTAGTCTGTCTCTTCCCCAATTGTTCCAGCATGCCCCAGAACTCCTTGCGGGAGTTCTCTGACAGGCCCTCACATACCCTCAGCCTGGGCTTCTCAGAGTCGAGGAGCTGGGAACCGAGAGCAAGTAGTTCCCCAAGCTGCCCAGGTCACTGTCCCTATCCCTCAGCTAGTGGGGGCAGGTAAGGGAGGGGCTTACTACAAGTATAACTCCACTAATGTTACTAGGAGAGAAAGAGGTAGAGACATGTCCTCAAGCGTTATGAGAGAGTTCAGGGCATGTTGGCACATGCCTATAATCCCAGTGCTTGGAAGATCACAAGTTTGAGGCTATCCTCAGCAATTTAGTGAGACTCTATTTCAAAATAAAAAAGTAAAAAGAAAAGGGAAATACAAAATGCCTAAAGGAATCCATGGATACAGGATTCTTGAATTTCTGCCAGCTTATGAGAGCCCTTCTTTCTGACCCTCCATTTCCCTCCCTCCCATCCCACCTTTCATAGCGATGATTTTAAGAAAGGACAGCAGACCATCCCATTCCTGTTGTCACCTCCTCACCTACAAATGGCTCACACACAATGGACTCCCTGACCAGGTTCGGAGCAGCCTCCATCAGCACCATGGCGGCCTCCAGGTTGTCATAGAGGGATGCCACATGCAGTGCCGTCTCTCCTAGGGCTCCTGGAGAGGAATAAGACAGCAATGCCGAACACTTCCCATAGTCCCCCCAAGGAAGGGGATGCCACCTCCAGACACACCTCCAAGGCCCCCTTTCAAAATCCCTCTGAGCCCCTAGGCAGGCTGTCTTTCTGCCCGCCTCTCTCCCATTAAACTCTGACCTCACCTCTTTGTCGAAAGTCACAGCTTTGATCCAGCAGAATTCTCTTAAGTGTACACAGGTCATTTTCCTTGGCTGCCAGAAGCAGTGGAGACTCCCAAATCCTGGACAAACAGAATAGAAACATCACAGAGAGGCCATGGGCAGAGTGGACCGGAGGCCTTCTCTAAGACACACATGACTCCCACAGAGTGCGCAGAAACAAATGAGCTTTGTCACTCTCGAATGTTCTGCAGGACTGGGGAGACTGAGGGGAGACTTGGGCAAAGGCTGGTCTCAGTGCTTCTCCGGCTTCTCACGTTATTCCTGACATGCTAATCTCTCCTGCACACGGCAGGTCTTTTGGCCTTTGTGGGGAGGGAGTTACTGCAAGGGCTCGGTTCCTGAGGGAGGAGGGCCTGAGGTTGGGGGTGGGTGGTCAGGGTATCCATGCAAAGAGGTCCTTGGGCCTGGCCAACATCATGTAAGCTGAGTAAATGCTTTAAGAAACGGGAGCAGTTGGAGCAGGAGGTATATCTATTGGGTTCACCAGGCTCCTGGAACTACTGAACCTGTTCTCTATAGCCAAGAGGAGGGAATTTGGAAATCAGAACAGCGGAGGTGGACTGGACCAGCTGTTAGACCTTAGGAAATCTGTGGGGATCGTGAGCTTCTGAAATTCTGACTACTCCTTTGGGCTGTTTAGATGCTCATCAGTGCTTGAGAATCTGAGGTGGGCTCTGGGATGTGTGTTCCTCCTGTACTTTACCCTTGGATGTGAGACTGCAAACACATTATGACTGAGGAGTGGTGAGTACCAGCTTGCTCTGCACGGGATGGGACCTCTGTCGGTTAATCTTTGCTCTTGCTTCTGCCTCTGTCTGGAGCTGAACTGAATAGCTGGAGCCTGTCCTGCTAGACAAGGTAGTGTCGACTCCAAAGGCAAACAGAGCCTGGCAGGTGAGGGTCGTGGGAGAGAATACAAGAGATAGACCACACTGATGACTGGTTCTTCTACCTCCTCTCTTCCAGTGGCTCTTGGTGTCAATGGGAGGAAGTTTCCTGGTTAAGGAGGCAGCTTTTTAATCCCAAGTTATGCATCCAGAAGAGATTTGCAGAGTGAGGAGTCAGCCCTTGCCTGTTTCACCCAGACTCTCAGTCTTAGTGAGCCTTGTAGTCCTGACCTACACGGAGTGGCCAGGGCTGGATTCCAGGGTTTACTCCCTGTGCAAATGACCACCTGCCTCTCCATTCGCCCCACTGCTGTTCTGCTGAGAGAGACAGAAGACCAGCCTAGTCCCACTCTAATGCAGGGGGTGGGGAGGCCAAAGTTTTCATTGCAAAGCCTAGTGGGAGCTAGGTGAGTGCTCGGAGGACCTTACCAGTAGGAGAGCTCAATGCAAGATGCAAATACGGGACCCCTTGTTCGTAAGTATTAAGAATTTCAAGACAGGGACACCAAGGAACTGAATCAAGCATGAGTCTCTGGGGATCCCTGGCAGGGGTGGGGTGAAGAGGGGTAGTTGCATCAGACATGGTTGTGTGCTCACCCCATCCCTGGCTCTTAAATGGGAGGCAAGTCCCCCAAATACTCCAAGGCAGAGGCTTACCTGAAGGATAAGGCAGAGGCTTACCTTGTCCCCTGCCCAAGCAGCACTTGCTGGATCTAGACCTCAGGGCTAAGCCACGATAGGCTCTCTACTAGGTGGGCCAGCCCCACCTGAGCTAAGGCCCCAGGAGCAGCACAAGCCCCACTCTTCCCCCATGTCCTCAGCTCCTGATGCAACCACACACAGTACCTTCAATACGAGGCTGAGGCAAAAGCAGCTTCCTCAATGTCATCCTGGTTGTCTTCCTCCATTGGTCACCTCTAGGCATTACACTAAACAAATCTCTCCTCTTCCTTTCTCAGGCAACCAACTTTCACTCAGACTGATGGTAACTCCTTGCTCTCCCACTAAGTCTTTTAGTCAAAAGCCACTGCAAAACCTAGGAGCTCTCATTTCTTCCCCAGGAACCTGCTCCTGCCTGCTTTCCCCTTCCCTTGTGACTGGCTTTTTCTCTCTGGTCCTTTTTGGTCCCCCTTCCATAAGGCATGCACACTTCATCCAGGACTGACATTCCACTTCTGCACTTACAGCTACACTCCAGGTTTCCCTGTAGAGGCCAATGCCACACCCTCCACCACCACTAAGAGAGGGCAGCTGGAGGGTTACAAAGGAAGAGCACACCCAAGAGCCTGGCACTGAATTCCAGGGTGCTCCATCAGGGAAGCAGCCCGAGGAGCAGATGTTGGAGAATCGGTGTGTTGCGGACACCGCACCGGCACGTTGGAAGCTTACCTCTTCTGCTGCCGCATGTAGATCTGGTCCAGGTGCTGGTTCCAGTCTTGCTGTCCAACCAGCCAGGAAGTCAGAAGCTTCTGGAGTTGGGTCCAAGGCCCTTTTGCCCCCATGTCTTCTTGCAGGCACCAGCAGAGTGTAGAAAGCTGGTGACAGGAGCAGCTCGGGGTGACAGCAGCTGAGGAGTGGGCAGGGTCTGCTTGGAGTCAGGACCCTGAGTGAGTATATGTCCCATCTGAGTGTGTTCGCAGTGTGCAGCGTGTGGTTGTGAGTGTGAGCGTGTGCATGCATTCCAGAGGGACTGGCCATCCTGCCCTGGGAGAGGTGCTTTCCCTAGAGGGGGAGGAGTTCTCTTCAGAGCTGAGCCTGGGGGCACTGAGCTGCCTGGGAGCTGGGAGGGAGAAGGGGAGGGAACCTCTTGGTTCCTGGTAGTGGGCTGTAGTGACTGAGACCAGAAGAGGCTGAGCAGTTTGGAGAGGGAGCAAGAACAGACCATGGAAGGTGGGTCCCCCCACCAAGGTGTGCAGGATACAGGGGAGTAAGAAGTAAAGACCTCTATCTCAGCAATCTGGCAGTTACTGGTTTAAATCCTGACTCTTTCCACTTACAAAGTGAGCCTCAATCTTCTAACATCCAAAGTAGGGAGACAAACTCTAACATGGGAGTGTATGTAAAGCACCACATGTCACGAGAGCTCATCGATTGTTTATTTTCTTCTCATAGATGGGCTCTAAAGACCCCAAGGATGGCTTCACTGAGACCCACCCAGTTGACCTCAGTCTTGTAGCCATCTGGGTCCTCAACCCTGCAGCCCCTGATGAGACCCACTCAAAGGAGGTGATACACACCTATAATCTCAAAACTTGGGAGGCTGAGACAGGAGAATCACAGGTTCGAGGCCAGCCTCATCAACTTAGCAAGATCTTTAGCTACTTAGTGAGACTGTTTCAACATAAAAAGGGCTGAAGATATAGCTAAGAGGTAGAATGCCCCTAGGTTCGATCCGCAGTACTGAAAACAAAAATTAAACAAAACAAATAAGAGCAAAAACAAATAGCAACACAAGCATTTTTGACTCTCCCCTTTCCAGGCTACCCCTCTCTGTGAGGACTCCTCCTCCTCTGCCAATTTCTGAGCCCAGGCTGAGCCCAGCTCTCAGGGATCTAGAACTACACATCACAGGAAACAACCAGGGACCCCTTTGTTTCCAGGAGAGTGAACAGCAGGAACCTAGCAGAAGGAAGGGACAAAGAAATCGTGGGACTCTTTCCAGGAAAGAGACAGCAGGAGGAATGAGTAATGATAAGACAGTGTTATTTTATTGATAGCTTGTATTTATTGTCCTGAAAGAGGCATATTGAGGTATTGAGGTGACGTGTCCCTTCTAGGCAGAAGTCTTAAGCAAGTGCCTTCAGCTTCTTGCCTGGAGGTCATCAAGGCATCCCGTAACTAAACCAGGGGGTAGAAAGGAATTTTGGCTGCTACTGTCTGCTGCTATAATCTGCTTGTGCATGATAAGAAAGAAAGAAAGAAAGAAAGAAAGAAAGAAAGAAAGAAAGAAAGAAAGAGAGAGAGAAAGAAGGTTGTCTTGACCATAAAGATAACATCTAAGAACCCTGTTGATTTTGTTGATTGTTCTGTAAGAGCACCTGGTATTTGTTAAAATGGTGTAATGTTTTTATAACCATGAATACCTAACCTTTCCATACCCCCAACCCTGTAACTGAGAGTTATGTAATAATCGCTGAAGACATTCGGGGCAGCGGTATCTCTGAATGCCATCGGCCCCGGCCAGTGAATAAAGCGACCTCTTTGGCACTTTGAGTCTGGGGCGTCTCTGCAGGTCACCTGGCAACAATATCCATGTCGTTGAATTGTAGTCATCCAATGGTCCTGTGAGGTGGATGGGAAGGGGGCAAGAGTTCTCTGTTTTCTCAGGGAAGGCGGTGCAGAGAGCCGGAGTGGTGGCCCAGACCCCAGGGAGAGGGGCTTTGAAAACTGGAACTGTCTTTGAAGTTGGGATCTCAGCTCCCAGTGAATCATTCTAGAGAACTTGTTGCTTCTTGGGAATCTTCTGGCCATAAGAATATGAGAAACATTTATAGCTGCACAGTTTACAATTGCCAAACTATGGAACCAGCCAAGAGGTCCATCAACAGATGAATGGATTACAAAACTATGGGATATGTACACAATGGAATTTTACTCAGCCATAAAGAAGAACAAAATCATGTTATTTGCAGGGAAATGGATGGAACTGGAAAACATGTTAAGTGAGATTCGTCAGTCACAAAAAGTAAAAAATTGTATGCTCTCCCTCATATGTGGAAGCTAGGGAGAAAATGGAACATGAGAGGGACTCCAGATGAAGGAGAATCCTTAGGTGAGCAAAGAATTTGACTTAATGGAAGGTGATGGGGGGAGGGGGGACACCCTAATGAACATGATGTACCTTCATGAACACATCAAAGTCAATCACTAAACTGAACTTGAGAAGGAGGGAGGAAGAGGGAGTGGGGCGGGAATTGGGGAAGGGTTAAATGAGAAATGTGTATGTATACATTTACCTATACCAGCTTGTACCTAACAACCTAACAAAGATGTATGATTACAATGCACCAACTAAAAATTTAAAAAAATATGAGAGACATGGTTGAGGATATGTTGGGGACCCTCCCCTTGGGGGTCTTTAGGAGCCAGCGACTGTCCCTTTCTTTTGCTGTAATAAGAGAGCTCTGCTCCAGAGATTGAGGGATGGACAAAATAACCTTTGGAGAAGGACGAGAAATAGAATGAAAGTAAATAAGGAAAGGAAGAGGAGGTGCCTGAGACACACGGAGTCAGGTTCTCACCCAGGGAGTTGGGAGGGGTCACCTTGTGGGCATTTTTTCTGCCTCACTGGGAGTTGGGGCGGTGTGGGTGGTAATAGTTTCTGAAGCCTGGGGACCTCCAGTCTAAGGAGATGGAGGGTGTGATAAGGTTGAGGTGGGGGTTGTAGATGCGCTGATAAGCGGGGGTCAGGCCAGAAAAGGAGCACTTGCCAAGGAAACACTCAACCCATAAAGCTAATCCTCCAGGGGGTGGGGGCAGGGAGGAGTGGCAGCTGAGGAGGCTGGCCCGGTCGGTCAAAGCCGCACAGAGCAGGTGTGCAGGGACCGGCCACCAAGGGCAGTGGCCGTGGGTGGGGGAAGGAGCAAAGGGGAGCCGTGTTCAAGTCCCCATCTCTGTGGCTTCAGTCTCTGCTCTGTCTTTCTCTTTGATGGGAGGGTCAGGGACAAGTAGCCAGGGTGGGGACCATGTGGTTCAACCATCCTAGCTGAAAGACCAGAGATTCGACGCTCCCTCTTCATATCTTCTGCTTTCCTCTCTTAAGTCTCCTCCATCTTGGCAAATCTCCATTGCCATTCTATAATGCCTTTGGTGTCTTCTCTTTCTACTCAGTCCTCCTCTGCTTTCGGGGACAAGCACACCTACAGTTCAGATAGTAGATTTCCTAGCAGTGAAGTATTAGAGTCTAGGGCAACAGCGATGCCTCCCACGTGCCCGGGAGAAGAACTAGGCTGGAAAACTGCGTCACAGTGTCAGCTCCCAGGGCTCCTTCACAGCAAGTGGTCTGACTTCCTAGTCTGATGTGGGAAGAAGGAGGAGAAGGCATACCTGGATGTCAAGTTTTAGGAAATAACACTGTCCCCTACCTGCCCACAGGCATCTAGGAAAAGGATTAAAATATTACATTTTAAAACTTCAATAGTGAGTGTCATTGAATGATTGAATGGTAGAATTATTAGCACTTCTCTCTCTCTCTCTCTCTCTCTCTGCTCTGTGTGTGTGTGTGTGTGTGTGTGTGTGTGTGTATATATATATATATATATATATATATATATATATATATAT
>PVLC010018330.1:0-32207 GCA_004027655.1 Graphiurus murinus | reverse complement strand
CGGTACTGGGGATTGAACTCAGAGGCATTCTATCTCCGAGCTATACCCCCAGCCCTATTTTTTATTCTTTATTTTGAAACCGAGTCTCACTAAGTTGCGGAGTGCCTCACTAGGTAGCTGAGGCTGGCCGCGAACCCGGATCCTCCGGTCTCAGCCTCCCGAATGCTGGGATTACAAGCGTGCGCCACCACGCCCGGCTTTGTTTGTTTTTTTTTTTATCTATCAGGAGTAAGGCTGCTACAAATATAAGTGTACAACATAAGTTTATGAGTATTCTCTCTCTTTTTTTTTTTTTTTTGGCAGTACTAGAGATGGAACCTGGGAGCATTCTACCTCCGAGGTACAGCCCCAGCCCTATTTTTTATTCTTTATTTTGAAAAAAGGTCTCACTAAGCAGCTGAGGCTGGCCACAAACCCGAATCCTCCAGTCTCAGCCTCCCAAATGCTGGGATTACAAGCATGCGCCACCACGCCTGGCTAAGTTTATGAATATTCTGTGTAGAGATACATGCTTATATCTCTTAAGTAAATGCCTAGGAATGTAATTAGAAGCCCACACTTTTTTTTTTTTTTTTTTTGCAGTACTGGGAATTGAACTCAGGGGCATTCTACCTCCGAGCTATACTCCCAGCCCTGTTTTTTATTCTTTATTTTGAAACAGGGTCTCACTAAGTTGCAGAGGGCCTCACTAGGTAGCTGAGGCTGCACGCCCGGCAGAAGCTCAAACTTTTGATTCCTATATTAAAAAACCTATAAGTTCATAGATAACCTTGATAAAATCACTTTTATTATAGTTATAAGAATATCTCACTGGGAGAATAAAGAAATAATATAACATTTCTTTTTCTAAAGTTTTTTTTTTTTTTTTTTTTCGGTACTAGGGATTGAACTCAGAGGCATTCTACCTCCGAGCTATACCCCCAGCCCTATTTTTTATTCTTTATCTTGAAACCGAGTCTCACTAAGCTACGGAGTGCCTCACTAGTTAGTTGAGGCTGGCGGTGAACCCGGATCCTCTGGTCTCAGCCTCCCGAATGCTGGGATTACAAGTGTGGGCCACCACGCCCGGCTTTTTTCTAAAGTTTTAATGGTAGACTTTTTTTTTGTAGTACTGGGAATTAGACCCAGGGGTGTTCTACCTTTGAGCTACACACCCAGTCCTATTTTATTTTTTATTTTGAAACAGGGTCTCTCTAAGTTGGTAGGGACCTTACTAAGTTACTAAGACTGGCCTCAAACCTGTGTTCTTCCTATCTCAGCTTCCTAAGTACTGGGACTACAGTGTGCACCACAATGACTAGCTAATGGTAAACATTTGAATGGAAATTTGTAGTCAAGCAAATTATTTGCTGCACACTGCAACCCATGGAAACAAGAAAGGCAGACAGCATTGTCATGCCTAGGTCCTATGATGAAACAGACTCAGAACATGGGGGACTCGGCCAGCTCCTCCAGGAACCAGAGGACAACTTGTTGAGTAGCAGAGTTTTCAGGGATCCTACAGACAGCCTCACCTTCTTGAGAGTGTGAAGAAACTTAAATTACGCAGCTAGAAATACATAAAAGATGGGACTGCTATGTTAAAATAAAAATGTATACCTCTGAAAGGATGGTTTCACAGAGAGTATCTTTAGAAATACATTCTTCTTCACATACATGCTGCTCTTTCTCAAGAGTTTAATTTGAACATTTCAGATTATTGCCAAAAGAGATTGTAAGAAACTGTTGAGAATTTGTCAGATCTTTCTGTGGTACACACTTGATTTTGACCAAATACGGCATTATCCATTCAGATTTCCCTATAGTTGATTTCTGCCTTTTTTTTTTTTTTTTTTTTTCGGTACTGGGGATTGAACTCAGGGGCTTTCTACCTTCGAGATATACCCCCAGCCCTATTTTTTAATCTTTATTTTGAAACCAGGTCTCACTAAGTTGTGGAGTGCCTCACTAGGTAGCTGAGGCTGGCCGCGAACCCGGATCCTCTGATCTCAGCCTCCCAAATGCTGGGATTACAAGTGTGTGCCACCACTCCCGGCTGATTTCTGCCTATTTCTTTAAAAAAAAAAGCAGTCTTTCCTTAAAGTCCAAAACTTTGCTAGTGTTTATCCCAGAGATCAAAGGAAATTACAAAAAGTTTTGCCCTGTGGCTCTGTGATTAGAGTAGGTAAGTCCCTTGCCAAAGAACAACTTGAAACAAAATTTCTTGGCTACATAAGCCCTGCTATGTTCATTTTAAAAGGATTTGCGTAAATTAAATCCCTTCCCTTGTTGAAGGAAGAATAAGGTATCAATGTATAGGCTAGCTATAGGAAATCAATGTCTAACGCAAAGGAACAATGAAGGATCTTTATCTTTTTAATGTAAGTGCAGGGTAATGTATTTAGAGATTATGAAAACACAGTTGTAAATATGAGAGGCAGTAATTGACAGGTATGAGAATGAGTCTCAGCCAAGCATGGTGGCACATACTTGTAATCCCAGTACTTGGGAGGCTGAGACAGGAGGATTGCAAGTTCAAGGCCAGCCTCAGCAACTTAGCGAGGTCCTCTTTCAAAATAAAAAATAGGGCTGGAGGTATAGCTCAGAGGTAGAATGCCTCTGGGTTCAATCTCCAGTAGCACCCCCCATCCCCAACACACACACACACACATTACACAAAACACAAAAAGAATGAGTTTCACTTAAGTGAAATTTGACCAAATACTCTGTGAGCTCTTTTCTAACAACAAAGGTGTATTGGTGGAGAGGGTTGGTGTTCTGGAGTGAATACGAAATAATTCTTTAATATCTTTGTTAAAAGTTAGCCCAATCCTGAGATCTCTTGGTTAGATTCTGTCATTCCCCAATGTGAGGCAGTAATGCTCCGGATCGACCCACCAGGAAATAGCTGCATTCCATCAGAAGCCAGCCTTGGCAGTGTGAGTTGTGAGCGCGTATCAGACTCTGTCCATCAAGCCCCAGAGCCTGGTAGATTACTATACCCTAGTCTGGCGATTTCATTCCTGGCCCCTCTCCCACCAGCCTGTCTCACCTCCCGCATCCTCCCTCTGTGGTGGAAAGCAGCCTGCAGGTTCTCTGCATGGTGGCTGGGATGATCCTACTAAACCCAAGTCATGTTGTGCGTGTCACTCTCAGAACTGTCTATGGTCAGTTGTCTCAGGTTGACTGGGTGATTGTCACTGCCCTGCAGGAAATAAATCATGACCACCTACATCTGTGCTTCTGAATGAAAGCACTTTCTTCTGTTCACTCGGGAAAGTTGGCCTCAGAACCTTTGCATCTGTTCTTCTCTCAACTACAAATTCCCCCCACCCCCCAATATCCACATGGCTCCTTCACTCATTGCCTTCAGGTCTTTACTCAAATGTCACCTTAGCACTGACACAGGCTCAACCGTCATATTTTACCTGTTTGTCTTTGCACATCCCTCCTCCCCACTGCAACGTCCAGCATCCGTGTGGTGCTTTTGTTACCATCAGTGAACCAGCACAGACAGCATAATCACCCAAGCCCACCATCCACACTAAGGTTCACTCTTGGTGTTGCACATTCTATGGGTTTTGAAAAATGTATGATGACATTGTATCCACTGTTATAGTATCATATACAGAGTAGCCCTAAAAATCTGTGTTTCACTACTATCCTTCTCTCCCTCTTCCTTAAAATCCCATAACCAAAGCCGGGCATGGTGGCACACGCTTGTAATCCCAGTACTTGGGAGGCTGAGACTGGAGGATCTGGGGTTTCAGCCATCCTCAGCTACTTAGTGAGGCTCTCCGCAACTTGGTGAGACTTTGTTTCAAAAAAGAATAAAAAATAGGACTAGGGGTGTAGCTCAGAGGTAGAATGCTCCTGGGTTCAATCCCCAGTCCAAAAAAAAAAAAAAAAATCCCATAACCATTATATTTATTATTATTGTTATTTTGGTACCAGGGATTGAACCCAAGAGTGCTCTACCTCCGAGCTAGACCCCCAGCCCTTTTTTAAATTTTTAAACAGTCTCGATAGATTGCTGGGAGTCTCAGTTGCTGAGGCTGGTCTCAATCCTCCTGTCTCAGCCTCCCAACTACTTGGATTATAGGCATGCACAGCCACACCCAGCTACCACTGATTTTTTTTTTTTTTTTTTTTTTTTTTTGCTGTACTGGGGATTGAACTCAGGGGCATTCTATCTCTGAGCTACACCCCCAGCCCTATTTTTTATTCTTTATTTTGAAACAGGGTCTCACTAAGTTGCGGAGTGCCTCACTAGGTAGCTCAGGCTGGCCGAGAACCCGGATCCTCCGGTCTCAGCCTCCCAAATGCTGGGATTACAAGCGTGCGCCACCACGCCCGGCTCTACCACTGATCTTTTAACCATCTCCATATTTCTGCCTTTATATACTTGAAATCATACTTATATCCTTTCCAAACTAGCTTCTTTCACTTAGTAACTGTGATGCAGTTTTAAATTTTCTTGGCTCTTTGAAGTTTGATATTTTTGTGTTTAAGAATAGATGCCTTAAGGATAGATTTTTTCTTTAACTAGTAGTTGAGGAATACCTTTTGAATTTCAGGGGGCAGAAACATGAACTGCATAAGTAGCTAACCAGTGAAATAGAGTGTAACTCTTGGCAATACTCAAAGAATTAATGACTATACGCCCTTCCTCTTGTTCTCATCTCTTGTCTTTAAGCTTGCCATGAAGTGGACGATTCATCTGTTGTTGGATTAAAGTATTTGCTCCTCGGTGCCATACACAAATGTCTAGGAAACTCAGAAGATGCTCTTCAGGTAAACTGTTAATGTGGCTAAAGAAAATAAATCGTGACCTACGTCCATACATCTGAACGCAAAAAAGGAAACGGTCTTAAACAAAGCCAAACCTCCCACTGCAGTATGAACTTTATCCACTTTATTTAATTAGTGCCATCTTTGCAGATGCTAAAGTTGATGGTTCGCAGCAGCCTCAGCAACTTAGTGAGGCCATCTGCAACTCAGTGAGACCCTATTTCAAAATAAAGGAGTAAGATAGGGCTGGGGGTGTAGCTCAGGGGTAGAATGCCCCTGGTTCAATCCCCAGTACTGCCCAAAATATTAATATGCACCATCTTTAGACTTTCATGTGAAAATACAAATATTTTTAGTGTGCGAGTAGTAGATTTTCTCATCTTCATTGGGCTGGAAAAATAAGTAGTACAAATTCAGCTGCCCGATGGATTGCACATTCTGGAGGAAGCTCACCAGGCAGGCATGTGAAGGCCTTCCAAGATGTGGATGGGAAGGATACAAAGAAATGAAGATGAGAAAAAAGAAAATGTGTCTCCCTTCCTGTCTGTTGAAGATTGCGATGAGCCTTATACCAAGTAGGAAGTGAACTCACTTCAGTAACATTTGTACTTTCAGTTCTTTCAGCGAGCTGCTAAGGACGAGTTGTGTCGTCAGAACAACTTATATATTCAGCCGTATGCCTGCTATGAACTTGGCTGTCTCCTGTTAGACAAACCTGAGGTAAGGTTTTGTGTGTGTACGTGCATGTGTGTATAACTATGTTCATCAGCAAAAATATACACATGAACAAAGCATCCTTCACTTAAATTGATTGACCATAGTATTCATTTTGTTTCCTTAGTTTCAAGTAGGATGAGTCCAAGAAACTCATAATCCTATCATCTTATTTTTTGTTTTGTTTTGTTAGTTTCTGGTACTGGAGGCTGAACTCGGGCATTCTACCTCCGAGCTACACCCCTAGCCCTACTTTACTTTTTATTTTGAAACAGGGTCTCATTCAGTTGCTGAGGGTCTTGCTATGTTTCTAAGACTGACTTCGAACCTGTGATATTCCTGTTTCAGCTTCCCAAGTACTAGGATTACAGGCGCGGCCACCACTCCTGGCTCTACTTTCTTGCCTATAAAAAGACAATGTTTTCTCTGAAATTTGAATTACAAATATAGCTTTTCAAACAAAGATTCATTTGAGAGAAAGTCATTGTCTTTTTCAGAATGGTATTTGGTGTAGTGGGATGTATTGAGAAGAATGGAATTATAATTTTAGCTCTGCTATTTACTTTAGTATATGCCACTTAAATTACTTAACCACATGGCTTCTTCCTATTGTTTGAAACTGGATAAAAAGATTTCCCTTGCTAATTTAACAAAGATGATAATGAGTAAATGAAGATGACATCATGTATGATTACTTAAAAATTTTAGAATACCATGCAAATATAAGTAGACATTACTATTGAGATGTATATTTAAGTTAGTACAATGGTTGAGTGTGACTTTTTTGTTTAATAGTGCCTGAATTTGCTTGATACCTTTTAGAAACTGAAGTACATGAACTTTATATATTAGCTTTATAACTTTCTAAGTTTTAGTAAATTCACCTTAACTTTCAAACGTATGGGCTTTTAAGATCATCAGAAATATGACTCCAGCCTAATCTTTAAATATGTAACCTAGCCGGGTGTGGTGGCACACGCTTGTAATCCCAGCATTTGGGAGGCTGAGACCAGAGGATCCGGGTTCTCAGCCAGCCTCAGCTACCTAGTGAGCCACTCCGCAACTTAGTGAGACCTGGTTTCAAAATAAAGAATAAAAAATAGGGCTGGGGATGTAGCTCGGAGGTAGAATGTCCCTGAGTTCAATCCCCAGTACTGCAAAAAATAAATAAATAAGTAAATAAATAAATATGTAACCTATTTTACAAATGATGAACTTTTAATTCAAAAGTCTTAATTTAAAATTCGAATTTTACCAAAATAGAAAATGTAATTTTTATAAATTTAGGCAGAAACTGTAGTCTTTAATGGATTTTTTTCTTCATATAGCCTTAATGTATGTATACATATACATGTGCAAAAACATTATACACACACTCACTTAAAGATAAGCTTGAACTATGTATTTTTTTAAAAAAATTAAGTTGATACCCTGAAAGCAATGCCTTCAGAAGGAAATACATTTTATTGTCTTTAGATAAAACTTCTTAATTATCATTGATTTTAGTTTTTTTAGTAAGATTTAACCTATGGTATTATGTTTTAGTTGCTTTTTTTAGACAAATAGTGAAAACTAGGGAAAGTTATTTATCAAGTAATGCCTTGATGAAATTATTAAACATCTTTATATTGAGGAAAAACTGAACCATTAAACAGTTGACTCATCTCTGTTTTTTTTTTTAATTTTTAATTTTTTTTGTGTGTGTGTGGTACTGGGGATTGAACCCAGAGGCATTCTACCTTCGAACTACATCCGCAGCCCAATTTTTTATTCTTTATTTTGAAACAGGGTCTCACTAAGTTTGGGAGGGCCTCACTAAGTAGCTGAGGCTGGCCATGAACCCGGATCCTCCTGTCTCTGCCTCCCAAGGGATTACAAGTGTGCGCCACCACGCCTGGCTTCATCATGTGTTTTCTATGGATTATTTTAATTAACTTGTCCTCTTATGATAACATTTTATGGTTAAGTATATATGACTGTAGATATAAGAGATAACATATCTTTCTTATATTTAGACTGTAGGAAGAGGCCGAGCTCTACTTCTTCAAGCAAAGGTAAAAATTCTGAATCTTCTTCCCCGAAGCTCTTCTTATCCTGCACACTGTACACCTGAATCTGAACTTAGAAAAAAATCTGTCAACTGATGTTCTGGTTGGTAATAATTCTGGAAAGGATAAGTGCCAACTAACTGAATCAATGAGCCCTTGATTTCTAAGTGAAACTTCCAAGATTATGAGAAACTCCTATTAAGTTGTTAAGCCTGTTTTATACTTCATGTGTGGGTGGGAAAATGAACTTTTTTTTTTTTCCCTGAGATAGAGTCTTGCTGTTTTGCCAGGCTGGTCTCAAACTCCTAGGGCCAAGCGATCCTCCCACCTCAGTCTCCTGAGTATGTAGGACCGTGCGCACCCATCCAGCTCCAGGGAAAATAACCTTTCATTTCATAACTGTGCTTTGAGTTAAGAATTTCTAACAGTAACTTACATTGAACACAAACTTAAGACTGCGATTTCAAGAATAACATGAGAGAAATTCTCCAGAGGGAACATTGTGGATATTCAGTTTACATTTTTACAGCAAAGTCTGAGGTTTGGGGAGTAGGAAGGGCAAGTGAGTGGGAAGCCTTTCCCTGAAGCGCAGGGGATTTTCCAGTGGAGCATAAGATGCTTCTTCCTGCGCGTCCTGTGCAGGGTGAGCTAACAGTCCACAAATGTCTTTCTCTGGTCTTACAGGAGGATTTCTCTGGCTACGACTTTGAAAACAGATTGCACGTTCGCATCCACGCTGCCTTGGCTTCTCTGAGGGAACTGGTTCCTCAGTGACAGGCCTGGGGTGGCCGCCCTGTCCCTCCCCACCCAGGGTCCGCACTTTAAAATAAAAGCAGAGGACAAAGCTCTTGTGAAGATCGGAGTTTCTTCTGAAAACCACCTGTCCAGGGACACATCTTCTCAGTGAAGCTGATGTATTAAACTAAAAAGTAGCTAAAAAGTAATAATGATGTTGACAGTGATAATAATAACTAACCACCTGGGGAGAGGGTTAAGTGACCTTGTTCAAACATTTTAGCTTTGTGATTTATTATTTTTAAAATAAAATCAAACTGAAATTCCGCTTGTGATCTCGTAGGAACGTCTACCTTAAGCACACACCTGAATGGCTGCAGGAAGCAGTACCTCTGGAATTCCCAATGGTGTCATGACAAAGCGTTTATATTGTGTTTTGAAGAAATAAAAGTGCTTTCTAGTGTTTTACTTCAGCCTCAAAATATTCCTGTAAATAATGTAGCACAGATATTCTTACCCCCATTTTATAGACAATGAAACTCAGGCACAAAATGACTAATTGATTTACTCTAATTATTTCTGTTGTCCCTGAAGCAGTGACTAGAAAGCATATCTCCTGGCTACCAACTGAATATTATTTTATTGTAATACATGTGTACATGAACATATATAAACATATATATGTTAATAACCCAGAATTCCACATTTTCCTTATTAAAAGAACATAGGCTCCTCAGCTGAAATCATGTAATCAAAAAGTCATCTCCAGATTGTCTACAAAATGTTTCAAAATGATAAATACTTTTTTTTTCTTTGAAAGACAACCAAGCAGACAGACAGAGATGATTTTATAACCAAAGGTATAATGGTTTTTCTGATCTATTAGAAAGCCTAGTCTATAGATTAGACAAATAGCACCTACATTGTAGGAGTTTTCATTTCTTTGTGAAAATTGTCTAGTGACCAACCTTTGGAAATCTTGTAACAAATTACTTGAAAAGGTTATCCTTGAATGATTACAGGTTTTTTGCCTCAAAATATTTGTTGGTGAAGTATTGCTGGGATTGAATAATTTTTCCCTTCTCAGGTTATTAGATAATATAGTTTTTTTTTCAATCCTTAATTGTTAATTTTTGTTGATATTTACTTCTGTGCCCAGGGCTGCACACCCGTGGTTTTAAAGAACCTAAATACCTCAGTCTTTTGAGTCTTTACCATAATTTTGCTCATTCTTTAGGTTAAATTTTTAAATTTATATTAAGCTAAAGGATATCTTTTCATTTATTTTACTTTTTGTTACTGGAGATTGAACTCAGGGGTGTTCTGCCTCTGAGCTGTACCTCCAGCCATTTTTTATTTTGAAACAAGATCTTGCTAAATTCCTGAGGCTGGCCTTGAACCTGCCAACCTCCTGTCATAGTCTCCCAAGTACTAGGATTATAGGCTTATAGGCATGTGACACCACACCCAGCCAGCTAAATGGTCATTTTAGAGTATCATTTATTTACATATCCTTTATATTTACAAAATAAAACATGAAAAGAGCAGCTCGAATATTGGTAGATTTATTCTAATTTAATCTTGTTTTCAAAAAATAATTTCTTTAAAAGAAGTTTCTCCTTACTGACTAAACCGTCTTTATGTTTCTTTATTCTTTTACTGACCTCTTTTGAGTCTTTCTGAAGTGTTTATTCACATTGACTTCCTGGTGTGAACCCCATATAGATTTTAGGTACTACTAAGAGAGAAAAGATTTTCTTACATTCAGTGAATGAGTTACATCCAGAAGCCAAGAAGAGAAAGTTTTTCTGAAGAGAGAAATATTAAAAGCCTGGTGACTAAAAAGAAGAACATTATATAAATCTTTAAAATACGACTGTGACTATTTTGATCTTTTCTTAACCTATTAGCTAGCAGTAATCTTTTCCAATGATTGTGGAGCCTTCTGAATTGTGACATTGTTGATTCAGTCATTCTGACTTGAATTTTCAGTTCAAATATTGTTCAAACTCTTAAGTCCAGGCATAGTAGTGCACACCTGTAATCCCAGTACTTGGGAGGCTGAGACAGGAGGATCACAGGTTCTTGGTAACCCTCAGCAACTTAGACCCTGTTTCAAAATAAAACATTTAAAAATAGGGCTGGGGTGTAGCTCAGAGGTAGAACACGTCCATATTTGAAGATTACTGCAAAAAGTCCTGTTCTTTCGGCTTTAAATTTTTTGTGTGTGCATTAGCTGAATTAAAAAGTTAAATTTACTTCCCCGTCAAGATTTCAGGATTTCAAATAGGGTTTGTCTAGCTCACACTTAACTAGATAAACAACTGTCTGACACCATCCAGTAGGTTTTCTCTACTAGTCAAAGCATGGGTCTATTTAAGAACAGTCTCCCTCAGCCTTAGTTCAGATAACCCCTGTGGTGCATCTGTATTAACATGGTAGCAGACAGTGAATAGTGGGCAGATGAGGATTCTAGAGAGTCCAAAATAACAAAAGCACAGCGTGTGTCCACTGTACCCTTGGGACTACTGAAATCTGAGTATACTTTGAGTCGAGGAATTCCTAACAGTGATCTGGCCCGCGTGCTGTGACCACCCACCCCATCTGTGAACAGACTGTGACTTGCCCTGTGACTGGTTTGGTGTAAACTCCTCTTTCCCCCTTGCTGATGAAGAAAATAATCACAAAGCAAAACTACTTGCATCTATGTGTGCTTCTTTCTTTATGTTGCCATCACTTTCCCCTTCCCTATTTTGGAGGCTTTCAAATGGATATTCTAACTTATAAATGTCAAATATATTTTTGTATTAGATTGTGCCTATGATGACAGAAATCTCTAATGTATATTTTATGTACGCTGAACACATTTTTATAATTTGAGAGACTTGGAGGCATGGTCTAGTAATAATGTGGTATGTACCTTGCTGGTTAATATATTTAAGATTTTACTTTATTGGGTTAGGTATTTTTTTATTTTATTTTACTGCATGATAGTTAAGTCTTCCACTGAGTAAAGAATTGGAACCTTCTAGTGTTGCAGAAAATTAGCAAATTTATTGTCACATATTGTGTAAACTACTAAATTTTCACTTTTATGTTTCTACCAACTAAAATTAAAGGACAATGCATATCTCATTTTTAAAACATGCGCGCACATGTGCACACACACACACACCCGCACACACTTCCTCTAATGTATAAACCTTTCTAGTTGATTTCTTCCTTAAGCAAATCATGGTGACGTATTCATATATGACTTTATACCTATGAAGATATACATTCATGCCGTCATGATGTACTGTTTTGGTTTCTGTGTGGTATATTTTGTAGAAAGAAAACTATTAATCCCACATAATTGTAAGAAAATATATAGTAGAGGTAGTTGATTTAGAAGCTAGGAAGCTAGAAAAGATTAAGAAAGAAAAACGACAACAGGAGCAAAAAAATGAAAAGTTCATCCATTGCACATGTGACTCCTCAAGTAAAATGTACAAAAATTATCAAGAACACAGTGTTCCTGGCTTTCTGTGAATGCCAGCAAAGAGAGTTGAGCTCTCTTTGTGTACTGAGGTATGTTGTAGAAACAGTTGTAATCCAGATGACTTTTCTGTGTATGTGTGCGGGACTGGGGATTGAACCTAGCTCTGAGCCACAACTCCAGTCCTATTTTTTTATTTTGAAACAGGGTCTCACTAAGCTGCAGAGGGCCTCATTAAATTGCTGAGGCTGGCTATACACCTTCCACCCTCTGGTCTCAGCCCCCAGGTACTGGGATTACTAGCGCCCAGGTACTGGAATTACTAGTGCTCGCCACCGTGTTCTGCCTCCAGATGACTGCTGGGTAACACTTAATTGTTCTTCCCAAGACCAGTGGCTCCCAGGTTTCCTGTTTTTCATGAATCCTCTTTTCTAGGGTTCCGGCTCAGTAGAGTCTAGATAGGGTCTGGGAAGGCATTTTTAACAAGATTCTGGGATGATTCCAATACAGGTTCTTAGGATTAGAAATAATGCCGTAGGCCATCATCTTTTTGTTTATCCATTTGTTATGTATTTACAATTCCCTGGACAGAATTGTATAGCAAGGTTCAGGTTGGTCATAGAGTATATTTTCATGGGGCCAGTAAGACATGCTTTTAACCCACTGGTTCCAAAGTAGATTTCTAACCTGGGTTTTAAAGGATAAGTAGGATTCAGTTGGGTGAAAATGATGCCTGGAGGAGCCTCCCAGGCCTTGAACCTCACAAGCAAAAAGCACAGGGGAGACCAATAGCAGGATCACTCAAGAATCTGGGGAATCAAGTGGGAGCAAGATGGTAAGAGGGGAACTAGAGGAGGTACGTACAGGCCACATCAAGCACTGTGGACTTCCACAGGGTAAGGGTATGGATCTGGGATGTGGAGAGGAGTATAAGGGAATACAAGGTAGACTTGGATTTTAATTACATTACTGGTGACCAAAAGAAAGCTTATACAAGGATGAGAAGATTGTGAAATCACATCAAAGCTTCAGGAGTTCAAGAAATCAAAGCAGCAAATGGGCAGTGGTTTGAAAGGTCTGGGTTAGTTTTCTCTGTAACAATTTGCATTTCAGAGTGACTCAGAACAGGCATTGAAGAAACGAAAGATGATGGTGGGGTCTCTAATGTTTGTACTTAGGGTTTTAGTAGCTTGGATCATTACATCGTGTGTGTGTGAGAGAGAGAGAGAGAGAGAGAGAGACACTTGGGATTAAACTGAGGGGCATTCTACCTCTCAGCTACACCCCCAGACCTATTTTTTTTTTCTTTTGAAATAGGGTCTCCCTAGGTTGCTGATGGCCTTGCTAAATTGCTGGCCTCAAACCTGCAATCCTGTCTCAGCCTTCCAAGTACTGGGATTGCAGGCGTTCACCACCACACCCTGCTCTTTAAACCTTTGACAATTAAATATAAGCCAACCCATCAGAAATCATGACAGTTCATCTTTTATTTACACTACTACAATGGGACTGGAGGCAAGTGATGAAGGATAGAAAATGTAACATCTTGTAGACCTATCAAATATGTACCTTCGCAAGGAGGAGGAAATTATCTGCACATAATGGACATTCACTAATAAAATGCATGAATGAAGCCGGGCGTGGTGGCGCACGCTTGTAATCCCAGCATTCGGGAGGCTGAGACCGGAGGATCCGGGCTCGCGGCCAGCCTCAGCTACCTAGTGAGGCACTCCGCAACTTAGTGAGACTCGGTTTCAAAATAAAGAATAAAAAATAGGGCTGGGGGTTTAGCTTGGAGGTAAAATGCCCCTGAGTTCAATCCCCAGTACCGCAAAAAAAAAAAAAAAAAAAAAAAAAATGCATGAATGAAGTAATCCAGAAAAGTTCTATTCGTAACCTGGACATAGATAGGGGCCTCAACATCGCCTTTTATTGAGTGTTCTAGAAGCCTTTTTCTGAATTAGAAAAACTTATTTCCTTAGATATACGTCCCCAGTGATGCTACTTCACTGTTGATTAGTGGTTCTTACTGCTTTTTGAACATTTGAGAATGGTTTACAGTGAAGACTCTAGAATTCTTAAATCATTATAGAATTATTCAATGCCCAGCACAAATATGTGAGCCTGAATTGGTGAAGGAAGAGAGGGTGGATATTTTTAAATGAGGCAAGGTAAGGAAGAGAGGGTGGATATTTTTAAATGAGGCAACGTTTCTTTAGTTTGGTAAAACTGAGCATTAGTTACTCCTTGATTTTCTTTCTTTCTTTCTTTCTTTCTTTTTTTTTTTTTTTTTTTTTTGCAGTACTGGGGATTGAACTCAGGGGCGTTCTACCTCCGAGCTACACCCCCAGCCCTACTTTTATTCTTTATTTTGAACCCGGGTCTCACTAAGTTGCAGAGTGCCTCACTAGGTAGCTGAGGCTGGCCGAGAACCTGGATCCTCCGGTCTCAGCCTCCTGAATGCTGGGATTACAAGCGTGCGCCACCACGCCTGGCTACTTATTGATTTTCAACCTGTTTCTGTTGGTATGATTTGGGGGGAATACTAGTTTTGTTGGGGGGGGGGAGGACTACTGGGAATTAAGCCCCCAAGGGTGTTCTACCACTGAGCTACACCCTAGCCCTGTTTTATTTTTTATTTTGAAACAGGGTCTAAGTTGCTGAGGCTGGCCTTGACCCTGCCGTTCCTCCAGTCTCAACCCCCCAAGGACTAGGATTACAGGGCACTGCCATACCCAGCTGATTTGGAGGAATACATGGTGCCTGATCCTAATTATGAAGACAGGAAGTTTCAGGACTAATGCCAAATTCATCCTACAGGCGAGTTTCTCAACAGAAAGTGCTGTGTTGCATATATTTATTCTCTTTACACAAGTGTACATCGTGGCAGAAATTATTCGTTAGTAAACGAAACCCAAGAGAGTTATACAGAGGTTAGGAGTAGTGTGTGGACAGGAGAGGCAATGAAGGCAAGATCTGCCATAAATATACCTCCTTCCTTTTAAACCAGGTCTTCAGACCGAGCGACCAAAGATGGAGAAGCCCAGCAGTTTGGAAAAGCGGTTCCCTATCTGCTTTTGTAAGCGCTCTGAAAGCGCGAAGCACGCCTTCCGGAGTTCTGGCCTTTGTCCTTTTCGGATTCCCATTGGCTGGGGTCTCCGTGGCCCCGCCTCCTTCCGCAGCGGTAGCAGCCTCCCGAGAGGGGCGGGGCTTTGTGACGCAGGTCTTGACGTCACCGGGGTTATAAAAGCCCCGCCCGGATCGCAATTTCTTACAGGAGCCGCCGGCGAGGGGGCAACGAGGAAGCTTTTTTTAGAGCTTAGCCGGAAAGAGAAAGGTGGGGCGACTCTGCTCCCCGGAGGCAGTTAGGCCGTCGGGGCGTCTCGCGCGATGGGAGAGGCGGACCCAATCTCAAGTGTCAGGGGAGGCTGAGGGTTCCCAGAGTGGGAGACCAAGAGGGCGGCGACTGCCCAGCCAGTCCCTGGGGCCGCGCTCGGGTCTAGGCCCGGCGGCCGCCAGCCTGTGGATGCGAGCTCCCGCGGTTCGCTGTCCTCTTCCCCGGGATGTAAACCAGAGGGCCAAAGGAGCTGGGCCCCACCTGGGGACTGAGAGGGAGCGGTGTGCACCGTTTTCTGTAGCTCTGAAGTTCTGGCCTCAGCCAGAGGGCCATCCTTTACTTCAGAGTTATACCTATGATAGTGGGTGAATGGAAGTTTACAAATGTTCGTTTTTGACAAATTTTGGAAGACGTTTAGGGAGTCATTGAGTTCTTTTTTTCCTTTTCTTTTTGCGGTACAGAGATTGGACTCAGAGGCGCTCTACCACTGGACTTCATCCCCAGTCCTCCCCCTCCCCCCCGACTCCCCCAGACTGAGTATAAATTGCCCAGGCTGGCCTCGAGTTTGTGATCCTCCTGCCTCAACCTCCCAGTGTCTGGGATTATAGGCTACCGCGCACAGCTCAAGCTGTCCCTTTTATACAGTCCACAATATCCGCTTTCTTTTTCTTTAGTGATATGGGGATCGAACCCAGAGGCTTTTGACCTCCCACGTACACCCCCTCCCCTTTTAATTTTTGGTTTTGAAACAGTTTTGCTGTGTTGCTGAGGCTGGTCGTGAGCCTGCCATCCTCCTATCTCAGCCTCCCAAGTACTGGGATTACAGGCATGCACCACCACACCGCGCTCAATATCTGTATTTTTAACTATGTATTTTACCCATTGGTGTGGTTGCACTTGGTGCGATCATGTTTCTCAATTTGCCCGTCTTTCGTACAGAACTCCCTTTGTAGGAAGTTCAGCATGCTTTATCCACATGTTCCCAAAAGAGGGTGGGGGCGCCGCATCCAGCCCAAGGTGAGAACTAGCAGCACCTGGGTTCATACATTTCCCGGCTCCCTCAGTAGCACTAACTACTAATTGCCTACAGAAAGTGCTTTGTTACCTCCATCCTGCTTGCTGTTAGCCACTTTCAAAACAATTTGCTCACCCCGAGGTACTGTTTTTAAAACTATTTTATGTATAAAACATACGTATATGTATGTATTATATATCATACATTATCACCACCTGTGCCCTTTATCATTTAGCATGTAGGCTCACGAAAGCTGCACCATTTTTTTAAAAGATTATTTAATTCAACAAAGCTCCTGATGAATGTTACTGATACTACATTTTCATTAAGTGATTTAATACACATATTCTCAAATGGTTCACTTTGACAGTGCAGATTCATTCTATCCTGAAATGTGCTTTTAAATATTCAACATTCTGCTATGACACATCAGTTGCTTTTTATTACAAGTTGGTCCCTTGTATAATTGCTGTAACTAAAGTGCACTTAGCCCCATGAAACTTGTTACTCCATACTGCAAGGGTATTGTTAAGGACCTGGTTCATTATGTCACTCCACTCTGCTCTTTACAAGGATCCATGGGAGAAATTTCTCCTGAGTTTCAGTGTCCAGAACAACTATGGTTTCCCCAAAAAACTGATTTTTTTTTTTAAGCTTCAGGAAACCTGAATAATTTATCAGTTTCCTATTTTGTGTTGGCTGCTTGGTAGCTCAAGAACAGATCCAATAACCACCTCTATCAAAATGAAGGACCTGTGTATGGCTTGCATTGAGGTGCTAACCTCACTTGAAACTTCACCCTGCTTTTCCTACTATAATTTTTCCCTTACTGCTGAACAGATTTTCTACTTTATTTACAAGCTTTCATAAATATTTTTTTAGAATGAGACAAAACACACACACACACACACACTGTTTAGGATTGACAACCTCTGCACCTTTGAGAATTATAGACTATGTAATAACCTTGGTACCATTTAGAAGCCAAAAAGGCAGGAGAAAGGGAAGATGGAGTAATTAAGGGAGAAGGTAGGGGAGGATATGAGAAAAGAAAGAGGTGTGTGGCATAACACCACAGGTAACATACTTATTGTTAAAAGCAAAATTAAAATTAAAAATGCATATTCAAAGGTGAGCGATATGTCTGGGGATATATTTAGAAAAATGAAAGAAGTCATTTTCTTGTAGCAACACTGTTTTGACATTCTGAATATCCAAAAGAGCCAGTGCCTTTGTGAACATTGTTTGGAAACAGATACAAGGGTCTAATTTATCTTTCTTTAAATTTTACTTTGCACAATATTCACTGAATTTTACTGAAGTAGGTTTTGCTTGGTTGACTTTTATTCTTTGTTTTTTACTATCAACCCAGGAGTCCTGGCAGAGCTTTTCCTATGGATTTCTTTAATAGGACTAGATGATTCATATGCACTTAGTAAGATATTGGTAGTGGGGTTTTAGGCTTTTTTCACTACCAAGATTTAGCCCATTTAAGCCATGAGCAGTGGCACATACCTGTAATCCCAGCAACTTGAGGAGGCAGGAGGATCACAAGTTCAAGACCAGGCTGGGCAGCTTAGCAAGACCATGTCTCAAAAAGAGCTGGGTATGTAGATCAGTGGTAGAGTGTCCCTGGGTTCAATCCCTTATACCACAAAACATTTTACTAGAATACCTGGAATTTAGAACTAAAGCTAATAATTTTAATAGGAGATATATTTGTTCTTGGAAGCCATCATTAACTCATAAGAAAGATTTAAATTAAACTAGTATACTATGTTTAAGACTTTGTTTTTCTTTATTATAGTTGAGATTACAGACATCTTGCCAAAATGATTTCTTCAAAGCCCAGACTTGTCGTACCCTATGGCCTCAAGACCCTTCTCGAGGGAGTTAGCAGAGCCGTTCTCAAAACCAAACCATCCAACATCACCCAGTTTGCAGCAATTTATTTTAAAGAACTTATTGTGTTTAGAGAAGGTTTGTTATTGCTTTTGATTTTTGCTTTGAAAAAGTATTTTAAGTTGGGAGTTTTATGTATCTATTTGATTTTCTGTATTTATTCCTCTAGGGAATACGTCTCTGGATATAAAAGATCTGGTTAAACAATTTCATCAGAATAAAGGTAAGTGCCACAATAGTAATGTTGGTTATAAGTCACTGCAAAATCGCTAGCATACATTCAGTTTAAGAATGGTGCCATCATGTGTTTCTGTTTAAATAGTCTCATTGTTTAGGAATATTTTGTGTCTCTAGCTGCTTCCCTGATGGCATTCACAGCTCACCATGGGAAATGGGTTAGGGACTTGCTTACCATCGGCAGCATATACAGACAAGTGTAAGAACATTAACCAACCTTCCCCTCCCCATGAGCCTGGTCTCCCAGTAGTCAAGGTTATTATTGTCTTTGTGTCTTTTATACCCACACCATTTCCCAGAGCCTAGTGTCTTTAGGAAGGTCCTGACTATCCAGGGTTGTCATTGTGGCATTCCACCCACATATGCCATTGCCAAAGCAGCTGATTCTGTGAAATTCTTTCTTGGATCCTCTTGTTTTTGCTTTTTTGTAGTTTGATTAAACAGATCTTCATCCTGTATGAATCAATGCAAGATCGTCAATTTCTTCTCAGGAGAGTTTCTTCATTAATTCAAATCATTACTTGATGAGACTTAAGACTCAGAGCTGGGCATGGCATGCCAAGCCTCTAATCCCACTACTTGGGAGGCTGAGACAGGAGTATCGCAAGTTCAAGGACAGTTTCAACAACTTAGCAAGACCCTGTTTCAAAATTTAAAAAAAGGGCTGGGGTTGTGACTCAGACATAAACTGCCCTTGGGTTCAATCCCTGATACCATGGTAGGTGGGGGGGACCTGAGCTGATATAGCAACAGAGCCCTTTCTATTCCATCACTTAGTAGGTACTGGGAAAAGAAGGAATTAATATTTATTAACTTTTTTCTAAGTACTTATATTTTGTCAATTCAGAAATCTTATAGGTGACATCATTGCAATTTTACTCAAGAAATATGAGGCTTGAGACTTTCTATGAAGAAATTGATAGTTAAAATCTGAGCTTAGGTCTTCCAAGTAGCACGGCTCATGTTCTTTCCACTGTAGAGTATCATTCTAGATCCGTCTGGGAAAACCTTTGATTTTTGAAGTCAAGGAGTGATGGAAGAGGAATTTGAGTTCCTTTCCCTATGTTGTCTCCCACTACTTGTTTTACTTCTTTCTCCCTTGTCACCTCCCTGTGTGAAACCTGAAGCCCGGAAGATGCTAATTCTGGCCTTTTTACCACATGGTGCTTGAGAGGACTAGTTTCTCCTTCAGAGTGTCAACTAGTCTTACCACCCCTCATCGGCTCAAGCCTGACAGCATTCAGCTTCTGGTGTCAGCCTTCAACCAAGGTAGAAATAGAGCCACCTCTTTGGAGAATCAAGAAGAGCCAGCCCTTCAGTGCTAGAGTGTGGGCTTGGACACAGTACCCACCACCAAAAAACCAGACAAGGCACATGGATCCAGAACTGAATTAACTTTGTTAACTTTTCAAACTGATGCTGGATATTCTTGGGCTCTTGGCTTGGCCAAGAAGAGCCCAATTTCAGCCAGAGGTAGAGAGCCAGCAGAAAGGAAAGGTGGACCAGAGCCAGAGCTTACACTCAGATTCCTTATTTAGAAGAGAGGGAGCGTTTGATAAAGATAATACTCCCACATGTGATGCTAGGTGAAATTCATTTGAGGAAAAGAGAGTTTCAGCTATGACAAAGTAGCTGTTGTACTTTCCTTCCTAGGATAAACAACCATAAAGGCTAGATAAATCATATGAAACAGAGACCAATGCCTAGGTTCTGGGGAGAAAGGATTCATAGAAATGGAGCCCCCTATTCACCTGGCTTTTCCTCTGAAGGCATTTTTTAAAATTTTTGTGAGGGAAATGGAGCCCAAGCAGTGGGTAAGAGTCTAAAAGACAAAAGCAGAGTTTGGGGTTGTCAGTGTGCTTGAGATTTGAGTGACAAGGTACCAGAGAAGAGGCAGTTGGAGGTTTGGCAGATTTCAGAAGCAGTGCAGTGAGAAGTTTTGCAGTTTAGGGTTAGTCAAAATGAAGAGACTTCTTTGAAATCCTGGCATTTCACCTGAGACCCCAGAAAGGTCACACCCTAGGAATAATGACAGAGTATCAAATTGACTTGCCATTTTTAGAACAAAGTCAGTACCATTTAGAAGAAAATAATCAGACCTCCTATGTGTCATTTATGGTTTCTAGTATACAATTAAAAATTACAAGACATTAAAAGGAAGGAGGAAGTGACTAATAATCAAGGGATAAAACATAAAAACTATGAGAATCCATAGAACAGCCAGATATTGAAATTATAATGTGATGATTGACAATAACTATGATTAATGTTTTTAGAAAATAGAAAAGTAGATGACAAAATGGAGAATTTCAACAGTTAAAATCTATAAAATAAGAAACAAATGATTATTCCATAACTATAAACTAAAAACTTATTGGATGTATTTACTAGCAGAAGACCAAATAATGAAACTAAAAAACAGGCCAATAGACAGCAACCAAGTTAAAGCAAAAAGGGAAGAATATGGGACAAAGGATTAGAGATGTATGTGGGTTGCTGTTAAAAGGTCTAAGCCATGTAACTGGAATTGGAGGAGGAAAGAGTAAAATGGAAAATAGCACTTAGAAAAATATCTGAGAAGTCTGATGAAAGACATAAGCTTACAGATTTAAGAAGTCTGGTGAACTCACAGCGGGATAAATACAAAGAAAACCACAGTGTGACTGGTGTGACTGGTGAAAAAAAGTAAAGACAAAATCACGAGGGGTAACGGGTATACTTTCAAGGGAACAGTAATACCTTCTTTCCAGCTAGAATGATGGTAGCCTCTTGTGTCTGAGCCCTGTCAAAGCTGAGACAGCTCTTATGTCCCTTCTCTCCTTGGAGAGAGACTGCTTGCTCCTTGGGAATCAGATTACTTGGTTACCTTACAACTTACTGATGGGCTTAGGGTTTTGTTACTAACCTGGCTTTTTCTTGTTATGATGGGAGTGATATTTTTGTCGCTTTTTAAATATATTCTAAGCATAAGAGTAACTCTGAACTTCCTCTGAACTTCCAAGATCTTTATCATAGTGCCATTTTTAGGTATTTGTACATATCCCCCTATAATGATCTGTATTATCTCCCCTAGTGAATATAAGTTATATAAGTTATATGAAGTCTTGTGTTGATCTTTCTACCCTCAGCAATGCCTTATACAATGTCTTACATTTAACACAAGCTAACCCATCTGGCTCAGTCAAATGTATTGGTGAGTACAGGCTGTGTTAAAGGATAGGAAAGCCAGTCGAGGTGATGAACGCCTGTAATCCCAGTACTTGGGAGGCTGAGACAGGAGAACTGCAGGTTTACAACCAGCCTCAGCAACCTCTTGAGGCTCTCTGCAACTGAGTGAGACCCTGTTTCAAAATAAAAATAAAATAGGGCTGGGGGTGTAACTTGGAGGTAAAATGCCTCTGGGTTCCATCTCCAGTGCCACAAAAAATTAAATAAATAAATAAATAAATAAATAAAGGAAGTTCTTTTTAGAACTCCCTAGAAAAATGAGGCTATTAGTCTATGCAGAGGTAGGCAAGGGTATACAGCTTTTCTTTTTGAAATTTTTCTCTGCATGTGAGCATTTGGTGTGGTGTTTATGTCCAGAATTAGACACCTTAATTCAGTAAAGAAACTAGCAGTCAAGGTGGAGAGAGACACTGCAGGACACTGTTCTCTGACAAGTTGCTGAACCTATGAAAATATCCCTCCAAACAAAGTTTTGACTTGAACTAAACACATTCTACTTTTCCTGAAAATTATATTATATTAGCAAAATGCTTCGCCCAGGGAAAATCCTCAGTAAGCAGATGTGAAAACTTTCAATAGCAATGAAGGTGGTTAGACAGGGTTGTGAATGATAAACATAATTTTAGAGTGACCGTCCAACTCTCGGACTTTCTATATGTCATCAGCCACTGGGCCCTTCCCAGAAGGGGATTTTCCTCAGGCGAGGATTCGCTGAGTCCACTCTTGGAACCGGAGGTTTCTCTCTCCCTCTTCTCTGGGTCAATATGGTTTTGGTTTCAGGATCACATCTCATCAGCATGTGATACCAATTTTTCGGTTAAAATGTATGATGTTTCATAACGTAAAACTCCTGTAGTTCCCCAGTTTCCCAATTCATTAAGTTAAACTTGGTATACTACGTAAACTGAGGAATATCTATTAATATGACGGCATCTGTGTCACCACTAAGTTATGACAAATTTAGGTAATTTATTGCTCATCTTGGTCTTCTGTTTTTTCCTTTTCACAGTTTTATGTGGAACTTTGGATCAGGCGCTTTTTCCAGGCAGGTTTTCAATTTCTTTATTTCTAGGCAAGAGTTATGATCTTTCCCCTGATGTTGACCAGCTTAGGCTAGTATGATTATAGTTTTACCACTGTGCTATTTATGGCCACTTATTCCTAAGGAAATGAACTGGGTAAGGACAGCAAAGTTTCATTACCTACACTAAATCACAGATGTTAGAAAATAAAGCACAAATCTGTGTATATTGACATTGAACATTTAGCCTATCATTGCTTTCTTTATAATACAATCTTGGAGGAATATGTGCTGATTAACCCATCTGGCTGTTGTTTTTAGTAGAGAAATGGTCAGACGGATCGACACAGGAGAAGAAAGTAGAATGTATAAAAGAATCAGAAGGAACATCTGCAGTTTCCAAAGAACCTTCACGGATGGAAAAATCCACAGACACAGAGGAGGACAGTATAACCGGACCACAGTTTATCAATAAGACCACCCAGTTTCCATCACTGCATTCTGAGTTCCAACAGCTTGAGGAGACAACTGAAGCAGTTCGTGGTCCTTGTTCCAAATCAACCTCCCCGAAGACTATCAGCCCACCCGAATCACCATCTCCAGGAGCTGTCCCAGCAGAGTATGCTTATATCCCAGCTGACCCAGCTCAGTTTGCCACTCAGATGTTAGGTAATGTTCCATCTATTCATTCTGATCAATCTGACATTTTAATGGTGGACGTGGCAACAAGTATGCCTTTTGTTACCAAGGAGGTACTGAGCTCAGACATTACTGAAGAAATCGTGGCCACTCCGCCGGTGTGTTCTGGAGAGGCGATAGCAGTACAGGTGGTGAGCAAAGCATCTGTGAAGGTAGATGTGGGTCCTGAACCTCAATACCATAAGGCTGGACCGGCAAAGGCTTTCTCAGACCCCTTGCAGGGTGAACAAGAACCTCCTGCTTATGCTCAAGCTCCTAAGGTCCCTTTGCAGGATGATACTCAGTTTACATCAGTCCTTCATATATCATCTATATATAACAATGAGCCTGTCACCCAAGGAGTTGTCTATGTTGAGCAAATACCAGAACAAATAGTAATCCCTTTTACTGATCAAGTTGCTTGTCTGAAAGGAAACGGGCAGTCACCACCAGTTAGTCCCAAACCTGTACGGTTGGAGAACACAGAATTCGAGGCAGAAGCTACTATTCTGTTCTCTGACACCCGTTTGGAAGGTCAGCAGGAGGTGCCTGCAGAACCCCTGGATGCAGAGGGCTTTATCCAAATAGACTCCAAACAATCTCTGCACCTTGAAGTGGAGATCATTTCCACAGACCCTGACAATACGGGGCAGGAGGAGAACTCTGCACCCCAGGAGACAGGGGGCACACTCATGTCCTCAGCTGCACCCATAAAAGCATCTAGTGGCCCCTTCCCTCGTAGTCCAGAAGGTCTTTCTGAGCCAGAAATCGACCCCGAAGGGGAAGCAGCTCCTGAACAGGTTTGATGAGGCCAGGTAAGAAAATCAGCTGCTTTCGCATTTATGCATTGCATTTCAGGTGACATCCATGTTTTAGGAGACCGTCTAGGTAGGCTCCCTGTAGATTGGTCAAAGTCATTGTTTCCTGTAGTTTTTTAAATGCCAAACCTATTTAAAGGCTTTGTTGTATTTGAGACTTTACTATTATGAGTGATTTTAATATAACATCCTCAAAGTTTGGTCATTAACACTTTTGTGTTATTCTTTTGGATATACTGTGAACAACATTGGAACCTGTTGTCAGGTGCAAAAATAATCATATTTGTGTGACCTGTATAATCTTGTTACGAAACTAATTAGGGGGTACTGATTTGAAATTTCTCACTCGTGAATGTAAAATCAACCTACAGCATTGCATTTACCTGGGTTCTGGCATTTAAAATGTGAAAGAAATGGTGGTGTGTTTGACTCTGCTTTCGCACTGAGTCCAGAGAGCTCTGCAACAGGTCTGAGGGGCTGGGGCTGGCTTCCTGGAGCGGAGCGAGCAGCTGATTATCTGCACGGAGAGAATGGAAAGGTCAGGGAGGCAGTGGCGGCAGGCGTCGCAGCAGTGGCGGCTGGAGTCCCCGTGACTGGCTTTCTTGGTTGCTGAACTGCCACCCATGTTTTCCTGTGACACAGACATGACGTGATTCCATCTCCATCTACTTATGGCATTTGGTCTGCCCACCCTCCTGCCCCATCTGGACACTTGTAAGGGCGCTTCTCTCTTTAGAGATGGAAGTGAACGTGCAAGAGCCAGTGCCCCCATCCCTTTTGCAGAAATTCTCTCAACTCTGACTCAAGTCAGAATAATAAGTGTTACCAAAGCAGGTGTTTAGGAAAGATCAAATTCTGTCTGGCAGTGTGACAGGGATGAGCACAGCTGAGGCAGAGGACAGTGCGGCCTGTGGGGCTGCCCTTATCCTTGTGGCTGAAGGAGCACCTCAGACCAAGTCACTGCTTTCAGGTGCTTAACTGTTTCTAAAGCAAAACAGTTGTCCTCAGCACTAAGAAAACCCAGCTTGAATTCCCAAACTCTCCCATTTGAAAAAAAACTGATGACTTGGCTTGTATGTATTTTTTAGATAAGCTTGAAGAAAGAGCAATTGAAAGTATCTGAAGCTATTGAAAACTAGCAGCTTAATCATGCAGTGTTCTTTTCTGGGGAAAAAAAAAGGTTGCACCAGGGAGAGCTGGCATAGTGCTCAGAAGGTGAACTCAGTATAATCTGGGCCCAGTGCATTGCCTCCATTGGGAACCTTTTCCCCGAGCTCCCATCTTCTGGGACTCAGCTCACCAAGACAGTACTGACTGAGGCAAGTTACAGTTGGCATTATAAATTCCTTTTGCAAGTCAATGGATTGCATGCCTAGGCCTCTGTTCTTAAAGAATCCCTGTGGGAAGCCGGGCATGGTGGCGCACGCTTGTAATCCCAGTACTTGGGAGGCTGAGAGAGGAGGATCCAGGTTCTGGCCAGCCTCAGCTACTTAAACCGTCTGAAACTTAGTGAGACCCTCTTTCAAAATAATGAATAAAAAGTAGGACTGGGGGTGTAGCTTGGAGGTAGGATACCCCTGGGTTCAATCCCCAGTTCCTCAAAAAAAAAACAAAAAAAACAAAAAACTGCTGTGGGACCAACCAGCGTTTCATTGCCACCTTGCCTAAAAAGGTGCTCTCTGGGGTTCTTGAGTACTAGATTAGGTGATGTTAGGTATGGTAGGAGATGACAATGCCTGTGAAGGGAGATTTGATTAAGATGATATCTAGTGCCTGACGGGGGGGGGGAATCACTATGCAGATGCATTGATTCCTTTTTCAATGGCTGAACACTCAGTTGAATCAGTTTTGTTGACTGTCCATTTCCTCTCTGAGGATCCTGTAGAAGCCAGGCCTAACGTTTCAGAACCTGGAAACAGCAACTTCAGTACTTGAGATTGCTTCTTTAGCCATAATACTTGGTGTCTCTGCCACTTGCTCTCGTAACAACACCGTTCTCCTTCCCAACTGTACAGAATTGCTCGCTTCTTTCACATTACCAGACACAATTTACTTAGTTCTCTCTATAGCATGCTTTATGGCACATATTACTACAGATATTTGTTTAAAAAAATTGTTTACAAAGACATTGCTGTGCATAGTGCCTGATACAGAGACCAAACCTTTAATACCTGCAAATTTTTTTTTTTTTTGTAGCACTAGCAACAAGCGAAGCAGGACAACCACCACCATATTCTAACATGTGGACCCTTTATTGTCTAACTGATATGAATCAACAAAGTCGTCCATCACCGCCACCTGGGCCTTTTCCCCAAGCAACCCTCTATTTATCTAATCCTAAGGATCCACAGTTTCTGCAGAATCCACCGAAAGTTACTTCTCCAGCTTATGTGATGATGGACGACAGCAAGAAGACCAGTGCCCCACCTTTCATTTTAGTAGGCTCAAATGTTCAGGAAGCACAGGATTGGAAAGCTCTTCCTGGACATGCTGTGGTCTCACAGTCAGATTCCCTGAAGAGATTCGCTGCAGTACAAGTACCCATTGCTGTTCCTGCAGATCAGAAATTCCAGAAACACACCCTAACTCCCCAGAATGCTAGTCCTCCTACAAGTGGAAAAGATGTCCCCAGGCCACAAAGCCCAGTTTTTCTTTCTGTTGCTTTCCCAGTAGAAGATGTAGCTAAAAAAGTTTCAGGATCTGGTGACAAATGTAATCCCTTTGGAAGTTATGGTATTGCTGGAGAAATTACTGTGACTACTGCCCAGGCTCGCAGAGCAGAAACTAAAAATGGGTAGGTAAATTTTCCTACCATAATATGCGGCCTTAACCTTGAGCTTTCAGCATTGTGTTGACCTAGGTATTGAGGTATTACTAAAAATTAAATGAGTTGGCATGTCTGTAATCCCAGGTACTTGGGAGGCTGAGGCAGGAGGGTTGCAATTTTGAGGCCAGAGTGGGGCAACTTAGTGAGACCCTGCCTCAAGACCCTTTTAAAAGGATGGGATTATAGTTCAGTGATTGAGCGCTTGCCTAGAATGCCCCAGGCCCTGGGTTCTATCTCCAGTACTAAAAAAAAAGTTGGAGTTTATTTCTTTGATGTGGTTATTGTCTCTAATTGCCTAACCAGTGTTTACTAACACATTCCCAGTATACAAACCAAGCAACCCAGACACCTTGAATATGTGGCAGATTCTAAAAGGATTTGGATTTTTTTTTTTTTTTTTTTTTTTTTTTTGCGGTACTAGGGATTGAACTCAGCGGCGTTCTACCTCCGAGCTACACCCCCAGCCCTATTTTTTATTCTTTATTTTGAAACCGGGTCTCTCTAAGTTGCGGAATGCCTCACTAGATAGCTGAGGCTGGCCGCGAACCCGGATCCTCCGGTCTCAGCCTCCCGAATGCTGGGATTACAAGCGTGCGCCACCACGCCCGGCTCGATTTTTTTTTTTTTAAGAGCAAGATAATCTAGCTGGCATTTAGTTTTATTTTGAATCAGGTTGATAGGTCAAGTCTACTTGATGAGGCTATCCTCAAACCTGCAATCCTCCTGTCTCAGCATCCCAAGTACTGGGATTATAGTCATGTACTACCCTGCCCAGTTACTTCTTAGTTTTCATTCAAGTAGTAATGTCAAGCCCTATATGATCCCCTTCTCCCTGAAGTGTGGAAAGTAGGGTAAGCAAAACATGGAACCCACACTGTAGTGGAGAAGACAGACAAAAAACAAACCCAGTATGTGAAGTACTAAGAAAACAGGGCACTCCCACAGACCCCACCATTCTTAGTCACTATTATGCGGGGTGTTCGGGAGTGGATGTAAATCACGAAGAGCCAGTCTATGTCAACATGACTGCTTTCAGCAAAAGTAATTGATTATAGAAAACTTTAGTGACAGAAGAGTAGACAGTTGTTTCTGATCTTCCACTCATTTCCATTATTGAATTTATATTCAATGTTTATGTTATTCCTAACAGATCCCGAAAATGACGCTGTTTTGAGTCAACACTCAAGGTAGAGTCTGCCACCAAGCGTAATATATCAATAAACTTCCTGCAAGCATTAAACCTTGTATTCTTATTTTTACAATTTAGGAGACGGACAAACCAAACAAAAACCACCTTAAATTTTTCCAGGCTTGTGAAGCAAAAACAGTTTTCAGTTTTCTAAAGCTACTCCTACTTTTAACAGATGTATTCACAAGTTTTCTAGCCAGGTGTTCCCATTTGATAATTCTGCATGTGACATTCACATTGAATGAAAGCAGCAGAACCGATCTACAGGACAGCACCCACCAGGCACTGGTGACAGTGCCCACTGCCCACTCGCCACTGTGTGTTCTAGGTGGCTGGTTAGTGCTTTGGCCTTGGTGGTGGTAGCACCACTAAGAAGACTCCTTCGAAAGGACACTTGATAATTTTAAAAGGAATGACATGGCACATGCTTGTAATCCCAGTACTTGGGAGGCTGAGACATGAGGATCTGGGTTCACAGCCAGCCTCAGCTGCTTAGGCCCTCAGCAACTTAGTAAGACCCTGTTTCAAAATAAATAGAAAATAGGGCTGAGGTGTAGCTCGGAGGTAGAATGCTCCTGGTTTCAACCCCCAGCACCAAAAAACAAACAAACAAAGGAATGACACTTTTAAAACATTCTAAAGCCTTTATTTAGCATCAGGTAGATTATTTCATTATAACACTTGTTAACTTCAAGACAGCAATTAAAATAATTTACTGGCAACTACCTAAGGCCCTCAGAGCAGTATCTCAGTCTGGGGTTTGGGTGAATAAATAAGATTAATGTACCCCAATTAAAGGGGCAAAGCTACTGTACAGTAGGTCTCCATACATATTTTAAGTACACAGGTACCTTGCAAACTTGAAATGCACAAGACCTCCTTTTATATAGTTTGATACTTATAATACATACATGAGTATAGCTTAAATTCTCTGGTGGCATCTGCCACTGGAAGTTGAAGCACTTAAAAAGGTTTGTCATTATGTAATGATGGATATTAAAATCTATTTCTAGGGTATTTTTGTGAATTGCTAGATTTTACACATTTTCAATTCAAACATACAAATTAAACATTTTATCCCTAAATGACAATGATTACAGAAAAGTAATTCTGAGCACTAAAGTAAATGAAATACCTTTTCCGGTTTAATTCTTTAGAATTTTCAAGTCGGGAATACCTATTTTGAATATTGAGGCAATTTTTTCTTTTTGGTGGTGAGAAGGGATGCAATTGAGAAGATTAATATGAGTAAAAGCCATTTTTATCAATTTAGTCTTTATAAAATGACAATCTCTACATTTGAGCACATAAACATTGTATAGGAGAATTCTAAACATTTCAAGAGTTATGTCTAAAACATCCAAGCATGACAGCATAAAAAGGCAAAATAACTTGATTTGGGGTTACTATATAATTCCATAAAGCTAAAGTTAATTTACATATAAACCTTCAGTAAATATGGCAACAGCAACCAGAAAAAGCATCTCTTCCAGCAATTTCTCTTACCTCTCTATAAATGAATATTCCAAATAAGTATATTTGGATAGCAAAATTATGCATTTTCCTAAGACTTTTGTCACCGATCCTCTCACCATAATGCCCTACCTGTTGGGTGAAGTGCAAGTTATTTCATGAGCAGGTTTGTTTTTTTCCTTTCCTTTTTTTTTTTTCTTTTTAAAAAGATGAGTAGAAACCAAGGGAAAAAAATTTAAAAACATAGGTTTTAAGACTTATTTGTAGATTAGCCAAACACCCTGACTTGTCTGCATTTTAATAAATGTCAGGCAAATTGAAGTAGTTTCTGTCCCAGTAGCTGCCTGAGTAAATCCAGTCCTGTGCTCCGTTGTAGGGATTTGGACCTTGGTGGAACCACCTGTTCAAAGAGAAAGGACAAGATTGAAGGAAGAAGTTTGAAATCCCAGGGCTCTGCTGCTTTGCTATCTTGTGCCTCTTCACTATTGAGGCAATTCATTAGAATAATACTTCAAAAGGAGTAATGATACCATGCAAAAAGGGTTACAGTCCACAGCAGTTAGCAACTCAGTACTACTTAACAGAAGTAGGATCCTCTATAGATTTTTTCTTTTCTTCTAATCAGTTCATATTTCTTCCACTAGGAGGCTTCCCCCCCCAACCCCCCCAGAACCGGGGGTTGAACCCAGGGGCATTCTTCCTCTGAGCTATACTCTCAGCCCTATTTTTTATTCTTTATTTTGAAACAGGGTCTCACTGAGTTGCAGAGGGCCTCACTAAGTAGCTGAGGCTGGCCTCAAACCTGTGATCCTCCTGTCTCAGCCTCCCAAGTACTGGGATTACAAGCGTGGACCACCACACCCAGCAGGAGGCATTCTTAAAAGCAATCAGGAGTAAGGATAAGGATGAACTTTTACAACATACCTAAGGCAATAAATGAAGTGCCTAGAGTACATGTCCTCCAAATTCAAAGCTCCACTGGACAGCTGAGGAGCCGAATGTCAGAACAGTGAACTGCTAACTGCTCAAACTAGTAGTTGAGAGCAAACTTAGGTTTGATTTGAAAGACCATGATTTTTCTAATAAACTATGCTATACATAATACACTAAAGTTAATCTAGTCCAAATAGCACTGGGTAAATTTCCTCAATGCTAACAGACTCTTAGATTACATCTAGCCTTTAATATTTTAATCCATCTTAATTTTAGAAAAAGTTTCCATATTCATTTTCTTGCCTTTTCAAAAACATGACACCCATTTCCCCTAGTAACAGCTTTCTATAGGATATGGAAATATGCAAGATTATGTGCTCAAAAGACTTGCAATTAAATTTACATAACATTTAAAAAATATTAAGTTTTCAGAGTAACATTTATGAAAGTTTTTTGCCACTCTTTGCAAATAAATTGCTTCTAACAATATTTAAGATGAGGTTAGACTGGTGAAATCTCTAATGTTAATATTACCATATCAACAATTAAAAAATTCAGGAGAAGAAAAATGCTTTCTATTAGGCTAATTCCTTTAAGGATAATACAATAAATGGCCATGATGTTGAATTTTTCAGATTATTACAAATTAATTATGTAGCTTTTGAGACTTTTTCCTAATTAGAACTCTAGTTTTTTTTTGTTTTTTTTTTCGGTACTGGGGATTGAACTCAGGGGTATTCTACCTCCGAGCTATACCCCCAGCCCTATTTTGTATTCTTTATTTTGAAACTGAGTCTCACTAAGTTGTGGAGTGCATCACTAGGTAGCTGAGGCTGGCCTCGAACCCGGATCCTCCGGTCTCAGTCTCCCAAATGCTGGGATTACAAGCATGCGCCACCACGCCCGCCTAGAACTCTAGTTTACATAGTCATGAGATGGATTATTCAGACTTTGAATATACTAGAAAGTCTTTAGGAAACATTATTTATTCAAAATAGAATTTTTGTCTACTGTGAAATAGTTATACTCCCTTTGGGGTTTCAAAAGTCCAAGCGGCATAATTATTTGGTGGTGGTCGGGCTTAGCAAAGTCAAGCACATCAATGAAACAGGCAAATCAAACTCAAAGTAATCCAAAATAACTTGAAGAGTGACTCAAGCTCAGGCCCTGTGCCAACATACTTCTTCCATACAAAAGGAAGTGGCGGGGGTTGTCAAGTTGCAATGAGACAGTTCACAGAATCCTGTACTTAATAGCAAAGGATGGTCTTCTTCATATGTAAGCTTCTGGAAAAAGTTCTTCAAAGACTATGTCTGCCAGCCTACCTTTGGAGATAGCCTGTTCTTGGGGTCAGTTTAGCCACAACACTGCACTGAAGACATATACCTCCAGAGTGGTGGCCGGAGGCAGGGGTTGAAGGCTCTTTCAACCTCCAGTTCTAATTCTGAACAATGATGTCTGAAAAGCCCTCTGCTGCTATGACTCCTCCTCCTCCACAGAAAAACCCAGTGAAGTTGTCTTTCTAAAGTCTTAAACATTTTAGAAAAGTGTGAGCAATAGGGATGGAGAGGGAAATATTTGATTTAGTGCTTGATTCTACAAGGTCCAGTAAAATACCATTTTCTTTTTTTTTTTTTGCGGTACTGGGGATTGAACTCAGGGGCATTCTACCTCCGAGCTATACCCCCAGCCCTATTTTGTATTCTTTATTTTGAAACCGAGTCTCACTAAGTTGCGGAGTGCCTCACTAGGTAGCTGAGGCTGGCCACGAACCCGGATCCTCTGGTCTCAGCCTCCCGAATGC
>PVLC010018329.1:0-32224 GCA_004027655.1 Graphiurus murinus | reverse complement strand
CGGAAAGACTATTCAGAAGTATTCTGCTCAGCATAAGATTCCTGATTAAATTGGTAAACGAAATATGCTTTGATAAAGCAACTATATCATCACATGCAAATCTTTTTTGTATAAATCTTGTGAATGATATTGGAAAAGATGTTTTAAGTGGTGAAGCATCATTAGCACAACTGCTATTTTGCAAGTGGCAGTTAGTCATTGTGTTTTCCTTGGAAGAAAATGAAGACAGTTTGGAGAAGAAGGGAAGATTTTGACAAATACTACTAGTGTTGTTTTCTATTCCTCTCTGTATCTCATTTACCTAACTTTAATTTACATGAAACAGCTGGCCTTGAATGAACACTTTGCTGACGGAGGTGGTCAATACATTTCTGCTTTGTGTTCTGAAGTTTGGCCATTTATTCTCTCAGGTTTGTACATTTGAGTATCCTACAGAAATCAGGGAAACATCTTTCAGTAATTACAGTCAGAAATTTCATATTTTTCCTTAGGCTTTGGATAAAGAAGGACTTGTTAGGCAAAGTTTCCATCAATGTTATTACCACCCATCTCTCAAGTGTATTTCAGAGTCCCTGTCACCTGGTGGTCTTTAACTTCTAGCAAAACAAAACAAAATAAAACAACAACAACAACAAAAAAACAAAAATAATATGAGACTAATTTTAAATTGTTTTATTTGCTTAAATAATATCATATATTTGCAGTTAAAATTCCTTTAATCCTAAATGTATAATAATAGAATTAGTTAATAGTAAAATACAACAGTTATTGAGAGTTCTTTATGGGTAGGGCACTCTTCTAAGTGCTTAACATAAAATTAACTATCCCATTAGTCCTCAAAACAGCCCCAAAAGATAAATGCTATAATTATCCCCATTATATAGATGAAGAAAAAAGAAGCATAGACAATTTAAGTTAATACATTGGGTAAAACCAGGATTCAAACACAAGCAGTTTGGGATAAGTGCTTATGTTCTTAAAGACTATGATATGTTGCACTAACAAAGTGGAATATGCTCATATATGTTATTTTGTAACACTTATGCCTATTTGTGAAATTGCAGATATAGCTATCTATATTCAGCTGAAGAGTCACATATGTTCCACAAGTTATAGTAGAAAAGGATACACATGTAATTTGTTTGAAAAGAAAATGTAAGTGATTGCCTCTACATGAGATGATTATTTTCTACTTTTATTTATTTTATCTACATATGTTAATTTAGCTATATTTTCTATATTTTCAAAATGAATATGTATCACTCATATAGTAAAAACAGTGGGGAAGGAGGAAGAGGAGGAGGAGGAGGAAAGAGAGGGAGGAAAGAAGAAGAAATTCCTGGCAGATTCCCTTAAGGCAGAGCCAGATAAAAGATGAGTTACTACTAAACCTTGACTCTCCTCTAATTGGAAATTCCACCTACCTATTTCATTTTATAGCACTTTAGAGCTTGCAGAAAGCTTACAAATATTATCTAAGCATTTATTTATCAAAACTCGTATTTCAATTTATTATTATACAGAAAGGAAAGGGAAGAGTGGGAGGCAAATAGCAAGTGCTAATGCAGAGAATCACTGAAAAACGTGTAAGGGCCTGGACAGGAGCAAGCTATAACTGTATAGGAAGGATCCCTTTCGGGTGAGGAACTCATCTTGGCTGCTTTAGTGCCAAGTCAGCTCTTAAAGAGTATCTGTCCCCTCTGGTCCAAATCTGGAGTGCCATGTGCTCAAGAAATGTCAGAAAAACCAATGCTTCTTCAAAGTATAAGGGTCATTTTTATGATGGGGACAACAAAATTGGAAAGATAGAAATACTCTTCATTAGCATGTTCACCATAAAGAAAAAAAATGTACTGTAAACTAATTTTACTTAATTGGCTATAGTATAAAATTGCAAAAACTCAGATGAGACAAAATAAACAGCACTGAATTATACCACTCTCAAACATAAAACAGCTTTACTCTTCGTTAACAAAATGTGGTAATCAAGGAAAAGAATGCTCTTTCTCACTTTTACCAAATGTTGCTACTTTTGAAGCAAAGGCCAATGGAGGAGTATCATGGCGTCTTTCACAAGATAGCATTGGAACAGCACAAGGAACTGTAGCTGAGCCATCCGTGCTACACTGTGCCAGAGATATTTTAATGCCTCTATGGTTTTCAGGTTGTTCCATTCTTGGCAATTAGGTAGCAATGCCACACCAATCTATCTACTGCCTGACTGCAAATCCAATGAGTGGAAGCATCATACTACATTCTAAGCCAATTGGCCAAATTTAAAAACATGTAATAATAAACTAGAAAAACTTGTTTTAAAGGACAGATTTGCTATGCCTTACTTTTAGAGAATTTTATTCAATTGGTCTAAGGAGAGGCCCATGAATTTACATTTGCAATAAGAAACCCAGGTGATTCTAGTCTTTATGATAAACATAAATGAAAAACAGCTACTACTGTAACAACACTCTGTACATATTTTTGTTTCCCTAATAAATTCTCATCTAAGTATGAATAGATATGGCCAGAGTGAGTCTTTCAGCTCTGCTTCATTAATAATTCAGCAAGACAGAATATTGTTGCTGAGTATCTTTGAGTGACTGCAAACTTGGCAGGTCTTGTAGGCAAATTTCCTCCCACATTTCATATCATCAAGCCAACCTTAGTAATTGGCACTACAAAAGCCTGTGCCTTGACTCAAGGGCAATGAGTGGCAGGCGATCATTGAGATAAGTCCTGTTCACACTTTCAACTCTAATGCAGCTGAGGAAGGAAATTATGTATCCATCCTCAGAGCAAGAGAATGCCTAGCAATTTGGTGGTCACTCACACACACACACACAAAGGTAAATAAGATATATTAAATCATGTAGCAATAGCTTAAGATAAAATCTAGAGCATTTGGGATTACTTTGAGAATAGAACTTATGTCAAAGTTACTGTGTTTGTGACAATGTTTTATTTCTTTGTTTATTTATATCTGGTATTGGAGATGCCTCTTTCCATGGAGAAATATGTGTCTTATATTGAGCAGAAGAATCTATGTGCCATACTCAGGTCAAATCAAAATGAGAATAAATACAAAGTCACCTCATAGACTCTAACAGAAACTTTTATACACAAAATTCCTAGAGGCTTAGCTTAGAGTATGATTAAGATAACATGACAACCTCTTTCTGGGAAAAGAATGTGATTTATGCACAGTGCTATAAAACTGGAGCTAAAACACCGTCAGTAGCCTGAATCCCTCAGGCAGAGCATTAAACCTTAGTCTCCACTCTCAATTGACCTTGCATCCTATGTGTCTGTCCGCCTGTTCTGACCAGGCAGAGAGTGATTGGGGATGAGGGGCAGCTAGGGGGGGCGGTGGCTGGGAAAGCTTGTTGACCTCAGGGAGGTGGCAAAAGCTCATCTGAGCTTTCAGGTGCCAGCAGTTCAGGGCGTCATCCTTTAGTTGGTCTTTCATGGAACTGAGGAAACAGCGGAACTATCAACGCTGGGTCTCCACTTCTACACTGAATCACACCATTCAGAGGGGGGAGGCTTAAACTAAGGCAACATTCCCTAAAAGTCTAAAGATGGTTTATTCATTCAAATATTAAATGAGTATCTACCAGGTACCAAACAAAGCAGAGAATATGTAAGTAAACCAAAGAGACAAAAATACTGCCATTATGATGTACATATTTTAATGGAAAGAGAGAAAAAGTCAAAAGAATAAATGATAATACATTCCATGGAAATAAAGGCCATAGAAAAAGCAAAACAAAAAAGAGGTGGGGAGTACAACAGAGGGAGACAATCTCAAACAAATTGGTCAGGAAGAGCCTCATTTTATTTATTTAGTTAGTTTTTGGTACTGGGCATTGAACTCGGGGACATTCTACCTCTGAACTATACCTGTAGATATATATATTTTTTAAAGCAGGATCTCCCTAAGTTGCTGAAGGCCTAAGTTGCTGAGGGTGGCCTCAAACCTGCAATCCTCCTATTTCAGACTCCCATGTGCTAGGATTACAGGCATGTGCTACCACATCCAGCTGGTAAGAGCCTCATTGAGATTACATTTAGGCAAAAACTTGAAGAAGCAAGGAAGTAAACAATGTGAAAATTGATAGAAAGTGCCTTTTTAAGTGGAGACAGCAAGTACAAAGACACATGGAAATACTAAGAGATTAAAAGCATTGCGACAACCAAATCAGTGTCACGTAGGCCACTGACATCTATCTTGAAAATCAAATCTATGCATAAGATCAGATAGTATTGTTGAGAAATGTGCTTTCAATAATTCTATGATCTCATCAGCTGCTTTAGACTCCTGACGATCAAGGTCATGGTGAAGCCTTCTTTGTGTGTATCTTTGGACACTTGTCAGGTGGACTTCCTTGTTCTGCAATAAAGGGCAATCTCTCCTAGGGATTTGAAGAAATGAGATGAACAAAACCAGAATCTTCAGTCGGCACTAAAATCAGAGTAAGCACAAGACCAGCTCCATTTTCAGAGTGGGTGCCATGTGTCCTTGCCATGAATACTTCTGGTAAGTGTACACTGCTATTCCTGTTAAGTGTGATGGTTTTCTGTGGCTACTATAACAAATTACCAGGTACTCAGTGGCTTAAAACAGCACCATGTGTCTCACAGTTCTGTAGGTTGGAAGTCTGACCTGGTTCCCTCCAGGCTCAACTCAAGCTGACACCAGGGCTGCATTCCCTCTGTAGGCTCTGGGAGGGAGCCATTTCTTTGTCTTTTCCCATGTCTAGAGGCCAGACAACTGTCTTTTCTTCAAGGACCTTGATCTCCATCTTCGGAGCTAGCAAAAATGAGCTGAGTCCTGCTATCCTGTTATCCTGAACTTGCTTCTGTGGCCACATTGTCTCAACACTCATCTTTGTTTCCTTTCCCCACTTTAAAGGACTTTTCTGATTACTCTGGGCCCAATCAATAATCCAGCATATCCTCTAAGTCCCAATTTAATCGCATCTGCAAAGTCCCCTTTGCCATGAAGAAAATAGATTTATAGGTTCTGGGGATTGAGATGTAGGCATAGGGCTGTCATTCTAACACCGTTACTATGCTTCTCTTTCTCTATTCATTTTTCAGGATCTGATCAAAATTTTATAAGAAAAGTTTGCATCCATCACTGAAAAACTAGCAAGAGACAGAAAAGGTCTCTAACATATGGGTAATATTGGAACAAAAACTACTTCCTGGAATATTATCATCCTAAAAAGGCAACATATGATTATAGGATCACAAAAGAAGCAAAAAATAAAAAAAAAAAGAAGTTCAACCAACTGTAGCTTCCTTAGCATATTCTAATAATGTATAAACTAGAGCATTAATTATTCACTCTGAGCCTCAGTTTCTTCCTCCTCTTCCTCCTCCTCTTCTTCTTCTTCTCCTTCTGCTTTTCCTTCTGCTTCTCATTCTCCTTCCTTTTCTTATCCTTATTATTACTATTTGGGTACTGGGGATTAAACCCAGGGGCATTCTACTCTGAGTTATACCCCACCCCATCCATTCTTTACTGTATTTTTTTACTTTGAAAAAGGACCTCACGAAATTGCAGACAGTCTTGCTAAGTTGCTGAGGCTGGCCTCAAAGCTGCAATCCTGTCTGAGTCTCCCAAGTACTAGGATCTCAGGAGTGTACCACCATGCCCAGCAAGCCTTAGTTTCTTTAAGGCAAATTTCTAGGTTGTGATAAAGAAAGTGGACACACTGGGCACTTTATCCTGATTGTTATTTTTGTTCTTATGATATCGCCAACATATTTTTTTCTTCCTTTGCTCAACTACTTCCCCTCATCTTAGAATAAAAACTTAGATTTTAAACTATTTTCTTCATACACTAGCTTCTAATATTAGTGCTTTTCTCTCCTTTAGAGTTTGGGGACTCTTGATCTCACTATGCAAATTAAATTCACCCTAAAAACAAATCAATATGCTGTGGCACAAGCCCTGGAGCTATTTTTAAGAGGCCTGCCCTGTGGTCACTGCCCTTCTTTTCTCTTTCCTCTCACAGCTGTTGCTGAGAGAAACAGTCACCTGGCAGAGAATGGCAGCAGCAGCTGTGTGTGTAGGGAAAGGCTACAGCCCAGCAGCCCCGGCTCCTGCCTCCTGCTGAAGGCAGCTCACGAGTTTAGATCAGGTGAGCAACAACATTCAAGACCAGGCTGCCCCGTGGAGCAGCTGGCCATCTGCCTGGGACTTTCAGGGCTGCAGGCCTCTTCAGAGAATGTCTGAGTGGAGGGAGGAGCAGCAGCTACCTGTTGTGGTTTCTATTTATGATGAGTCTGGAGTGCATCTTTTATGTTGGTGCTGGGCCCCTGATGCTCCACACTAGATATCTAGTATGTCTAATATTGGACGTATTAGTCTGGATGGCCCGGACCCAGTAGCCTCTGTTCCTGCTAGACTCATCTTGACCCATGCTAACAGTTGGATTGGTGGAGGTCTACCTGTCTCTACTTATATCGGTGTACCTTTCTCTGACCCAGCTGTCAGAAATCACTGAATGTAAGCCATGTGTGATGATGCACACCTGTAATCCCAGTACATGGGAGGCTGAGGCACGAGGATCACAGGTTTACAGTCAGCCCCAGCAACTTAACAAGGCTCTCAGCAACTTAGACCCTGTTTCCAAACAAAAAATAAAATAAAAACAGGCAACAGGACTGGGTGTGTATCTCACAGGTAGAATGCTCCTGAATTCAATCTCCAGCACCACACACACACACACAAAAACAACAACAAAAAAAGAAAAGGACTGAATGTAAGTTGGGCATGGTGATACACACCTATAATTCCAATTCCAATACTTGGGAGGCTGAGAAAGGAGCGTTGCAGGTTTGAGATAAGCCTCAGAAACTTAGTGGGGCCCTCAACAACTTAGTGAGGCCTTGTTTAAAAAATACAATAGAGCTGGGGGTATAGCTCAGAGTAGAACACCCCTGTGTTTAATCCTCAGTACCACAAAAAAAGAAAGGAAGGAAGGAAGGAAGGAAGGAAGGAAGGAAGGAAGGAAGGAAGGAAGGAAGGAAGGGAGGGAAAAGAAAGAGAGAAAAGAGAAAAAAGAAATAACTGAATGTTCAATTTTGCCTTCATGCACATTGCGTACAACTGCTTAATATTAGAAATAAACATCTGGAGGCCTACAAAGGAAAGTGGTTTGCCCAAAGGTGAGAATGCAAACTTGCTTCTTTGGGCTCCTAATTCGCTTCTTTTTCTCTTGCCCATACTTTGAATCTAGGATGCTTGTTCTGATACCTCAAAATATACATGTTGCATGGGGCAGATAAGCAGCTGTGTTATTTTCAGAGCTTAACGGCAAGCATTGTTTTCTTGCAGATGGAAAGTGTGAAGATGATAAAATGCAGTCACCTTCTGTGGGTGGTTTAGGGCAATGGGAAGGTTGGTCAGAGGCAATACTGTATTTATGATGCAGCACCATGGATTGAGCTTGTGGCCACAGTACATAAACATCCATGGTGGCCTAAGTCTAGTATTGGGGCCTGCACAGAAGGCAGAAGGGTAGCAGAAGGAAAAGTTAGTGAGGAAGCAGAAGGAAAGCAAGAAAACATGTTTCAGGAGCCCCTCTAAAAATGGATCGACACTTTTTACGTTCCCAAACACTTGCCTATCATTGACTAATAAGGTGAACCCAGCCGGGCATGGTGGCACATGCTTGTAATCCCAGTATTTGGGAGGCTAAGATTGGAGGATGCGAGTTAGAGCCCAGCCCCAGCTACTTAGTGAGGCTCTCCACAACTTAGTGAGACCTTGTTTCACAATTCAGAATAAAAAAGAGGGCTGGAGGTGTAGCTTGGAGGTAGAATGCCCCTGGGTTCAATCCCCAGTAATCACCCCCCACCCCCCCAAAAATAAGCTGAACCCTACAGGTGCTAGAAGGGGAGCCTCATAGGAAATCTAAAGTGTCATATCTGTCTGTTCTACTAAAATAGCACCTAACTACATAAGTAAGCAAAGAAGGGCTGCGGGGATAAACTTAAGTACATTTCAGTGGCAAGCACCATGCTTTTTCATGTTCTTATTTGTTCTTCTGGTCATTACAGTTCCCTCCCACACAACCTCCAGGTCTCAACAGTGTTCCACACATATCAGGGGCACAAGATGAGTGTTCTAACTTGACTGCATTCTTTCACATCCACTGAAAAATAGGCAACACTCTCCATTTCCTTTTTTCATGATTTTTCTAGTGGCCCAGGTTCACTTGGCACTATAGACAATACAAGAGCAATCAGCCAAGAAAGGAATACCCTAAAGGCTGGAAAGGCAGCCATTAAAAACACTCTCTGTAGAAAGACCTCAGCATGAGGAGCACGCAAGCACTGCCTGGGATCCACCGAGGGCACCAGCTAGGCGGGACACATCTGCTCCCAGTGATCCAAAGAGCCCATTATTCTCTGAGTTTGTTCAGATTAATCAGAATCTCCAAATCTTCAGAGGCTCCCTAACACCCAACTGGTAGCTACATCAAGAATAAATTTATGCTAATCTGCTAATGTGTACGCCCCACAGTCATTAGCTGAGCAGCTCGGGTCCTCTGTACAATTGTTAAGGGTTTCTGAAATAGAGAAGTAGGGGAAATGTCTTTAATAATTCTCCATGCTAACTCTGTATGGTTTTTAGTGCTCACATATGCACCTGCAATTTTTCATCAACTATCTATAGAATCTTATTATTTTGCAAGATGCTTCTGGTAGTCAGTAGCTTCTAAGGAAGAAAGGGCTTGTTGATGGATGCAGGTTACTCAAGTGTATTTAACAGATTCCATTGTGGGTAGTTTGTCATCAAGCAAATATTTTGATTTACGTTGGGCTCATTAATTATTTCCTTATCATTCCCTATTTTGGAGAAGCTCCATATATACTGAATTTAAAAAAAAAAGAAAATTTCATCTTCATTTAACTCAAAGTCTCCTGAAGTCCTAACACAACTGGTAGGCTTCACTTTCCCTGACAAAGGTAAATAAATACCTAGAAGGAATACCAAATTACACTAAATGAAACTTTGGATAAGCACCATTAGTGCTTTAATTTGGGTAAAATCAGTCTTCAAAGGTCATGTGTTGTGAGGGAAATTTGGCTTATTAATTAGGCCAGAGGCTTCTAAATAACAGAAGTTATTTCAAACTGACTGGGTGTTTTTTCCCAAAGTGGTTATTTTGAGATGACCTATCCAGAGAAATGAAATGATTACATGGAGAGCAATGGCTTGTCTGCTTGGTTTAGTCTAGAAGGACCACATGATTCATTTATGAGCAAAGTGTCACTGTGGCTCCAGTGATGCTTATGTCCATCTGATACTCACTTCCCACAGCTGCCTTAACACCTGCTACCCCAGCCTTCCTTCTGCATCCTTTACACGCATCCCTGCCCCTCTTCCCTGGACTTTATTTCTTCCTTGCCTTTTCTACTAATCCACCATGGCCTCGATCTTGCTGATAGTTTCAATGTTACAATGGAAATAATTTATAACTTAGGACGCCTTTTGGGATATGCTAAAGGGCAAATGAGATAATGTAGGTCAAACATTACAATGTCTGAAACACAAAAAATACTCAATATGCGTTAATCTTCCTAACATTCTTATCATCCTTCTCTCCGTGAGTCAGCCAAAAGTAAGGGCCAAAGCAGTAGCAAGATGCTGGAGCAGCTGGGCACAGAGCCTGGTCAGGAGAAGTGCTACTGAAGAGGGAACTAAGGGAGCCATGTGGTGGGGGAGGGACATGGGCTTGAGGCCTAAGCAATACTATAAGCCCCAACTCTCACCGGCCCTTCAGCCCAGAGAGTTGATAAAATGTTAGGCTAACATAATGGGCCATTTTTACACTGGGCAAATAGGAACACAATCACCCCTAGAAAAGGCTAATGCTGACGTTTCATCCCGAAGAGACATTCTGTTCTTAGTCACGCTGCTGGGAACTCCATGGCCCATCTGATTCCATATCAAACGGTTATTTCCTGTAGGTAGACTCATGCTGAAAGCTGTCCTAAATGCTTTTGGTATTTTTAACTTCTCCTTTATTGATGTTTAGAATAAAGATATGTATGCCCAGTGAGAAGAGAAACAACAACAATGAAAAATATAGTTTGTCTATATTAAGCTAAGCTTTGAATGTCACAAGTATGTCACTGACAACCACACCTTAGGGTTCCACAAAGCTACAAAAGAACAGGCAAGGCAGGCTTCTTCCCAGCCTGAGGTTTATTGCCCCCACCCTTGTTGGCTGCCAGTCCCATCCCCCAGGAGAGACCTTCTCACCACCTAATTCCCATCCCTCCCCATACTTCCTTACTCATTAACTGTTTGTGTTGAAAGCAATCTCACTAGAGTATAACTCAGGTCATGTCACTTCACTTACATAGAACCATTACACGTTAGAATAAAAGCTACAATTCCTATCACAGGCTAGACAAGTATACCCTGGCCCTTCTTTACATTCCCAAACTCTTCCAAGAGTCCTTGATCCCTCTTTTCAGCTCTGCCAATCGTTTACCTTCTGTGTTTACAGCCTCTTTCCCACCTCTTCCATGCTGACTTTTCTTCCTGCATGGAACTGTCTTCCCTTTTTTCCCTCCCCTAGATCCTTGTACGCATCTCAAACTACATTCTTGGAGAGGCTCCCATGATCATGATATAAAAGAGCCCTTAGCCAACACCCCTAGTAACTCTCGACCCCATGAGCATTTGCATTACCTTTGGAATACTGACCACCATGAGTATTTACCTGTGAATTTATTTTTGACTTGTTTAGTAATAACTGCAGTTGCTGGTGGGGAGGAACCTATATATCACTGCTGTATCCACAGGTCCAGGCCAGAGTAGGAACAGGCATGGATGAAGTACGTAATGAGAGAATAAATGAATGCTTTCTTTAAGACTTTTCCATTCTCTGCAAAACACCATGACATTTTATAATTACGCTTATGATCCGTTTATAGACATGCTTTGGAGGATAGAAATGGGATCACATAGATCAAAGGAACTTGGATGAGAGGAACCGAGAGGAACAAAGGTAATGGATTGGATAAAAAGGCCAGATGATCACTGACTAGAACTATATCACCTTATGAGAGTGGCTTAAAGAGTTTCTGGACTCAAGTGCAAGCAACAAAACTGTGAACAGATACTTATAGATGGAGAAAAAACAAAAAGCAAAAAAGCAAAAGAGAAGTGACCAAAATGTCTGTCTCCCACCTTTAGTACCTAAATATTTCCAGTGCAAACATTTATTTTAAAATATTTATTTTCGAAAAACCTGCCATGATATTCCAGTGTATGTTACTAATGACAATCTGTTTGCCAAACTAGCTTGCAACAGGAACTTGGGCTGAGTTCTGTGTGCCCTTGAACAAAATAAAATACCCCCTCTCTGATGATTCATTTTGAAACTGGAAAGAAATTATCAAAATGGGCTTGGGAACTGTGTTGGGGAGAAGGAAGGAGTCTATTATAATTGCAGCCATTTTTTTCTTTTTACAGACAAAAATGTAAAGATGATTTTTAGAATTCCATTTGCCTTTCTCCTTTCGTACCCAGCCACGTGTCCACCGATTCCCCTTACTGAACAGTGCGCTTTGAAGGGATGCAGGTGTTGAAGCATATTCATATGGAAAATGCTTCTCAAACACAGCCCTAAATTATATTTAGTGACCAATTCCGTGAATATTTACAGCATAGTTTGCTCATCCATTAAAGGAATGGGTATTTTTCCATTACAAGTCTCCTATCTTGATAAAACACTCACACCATTACATTCCACTTTTCCAAAGGAATCCCCCTGTTAAAATAGTATATATGGTTCTTTACTTTTACATTGTTATAAAATATGTTCAGGCACATAAATTGTTTTTCAGTTAACATTCCCTCATGTTTCATTTTCTATTTTACCGACACAGGCTTCAATGAATAAGAAAATGTATAAATGTCAGCTGGTTCTCTGGACAGTCTCAGTTACGTACACGGCCACAGGTTTTTGTGACTTTAATTTTCAGTGTGCTAGGCTAAAGTTGTATCTATTTTTCAAAATGTCATAAAGCAAATATCTATTGAAAAGGGGGAAATATGTTAGCAACTGCTACTTCTAAAGGCAGCCATACCTTGGTGAAGTACCTAATTGCTATAGGTACGTGCCCACTGTTCTATATTTATTGCTCCAAAACCTGTCATTACATTATTCTAGTCTGTACCTGCTGTGACCTCCTGCATTGGATTACAAGTCTTCCCACACAGAAACAACCGAGTAAGGAATACAAGGCTGTGTGGGGAAGTGCAGGAAAGGGTTGAATTTGAAATGCAAGTTCTTAATTAAGCTAGGAATTTGATATATGACTTTCATCTCTAACACATTAGCACAAATACTTGATTAAATCAGAAAATTGACATCTGGGAAGTTCAATAAATCTACTCAAGAGAAAGCACCAGTAAATTCTGGCTCTGGGGGTCAGCAGAAGGGCAATGGGCCAGCCATGGAGGCACTACTGGGCACCTCAATTGAAGAATCATTCAGAAGTAGAGCTAAAAATGGAACAGATTTGTGACAGGTATCTGAAGACCCAAGAAAAATCTCTTAGCTGAATTCAGAGAAGTAAGATCCTCTGGCATTTAGTTTGGTCTCCAACTAAATGGCTTTAACTGTGGGGCCAAGTATATGTCAAATAAAATTTTAACTTTAACTGTGATTAGATTTGCACCTCATTTTAACTTTGTGCTTAATTCTAACAGTGTACTTTTCTCATGATTGTATGGCCCCTGACAGGCATTCAGTACCTGATTTTAATGCAATTCCCAAGACTCTGCTTTAGTGATTTCTATCTTTTTGCCAAAGGAGCCCTGGCCACCTCATGCAGCAGCAGTCATTTCTCTGCATAGGTCTTGCTTACTCTCCTGAAGAGCTACCGGTAATTCCTTCAGGGACTTAGTGCTATAAATTCAGTGAAACTGAGCCTTGAAAAGGACTAAACTGCTTGTGTTGACCCACTACCAATTGAGAGAAGGGAAAAAGAGAGTGGAGGAAGGGAATCGTTTTTATTCTTCAAAGTGTGGAATCAGGCTCCCAATGATGTTAGAAATGTAAGATTTTCAAAAATAATTTCTTGGGCTGAGGGTGTAGCTCAATGGTAGGGTGCATGCTTAGCCTGCACAAGGTCCTGGGTTCTATCCCTAGCACTGCAAAACAAAACAAAACAAAATAAAAAAACAAGTTATCATACACAAGCTTATTCCTAAACATTCAAAAATGTAAAAAGACTGTAAAACCACCTTCTCTGTAAGATAAATGAATACACATATTTACTTTCAGTTTATAGCTGACAAAACTTCTGAAGAGAATATAGACCTTTGGGCAACTGAGTGAGTGACAAGGACTTAAAGCCCAAGGCCCGCCGCTTTCAGCCTGCTGTCTTCTAGCTCTGCTTGGCTCCCCTACTCTACTAGCAGCCCAGGGCTAAGCTAAGGCTGAAAGGGTCTTAATGATTCCTTTCAGAGGCAAGAGAGACAAAGAAAATATTGCACAAGAGAATTAAATGCTTCAGATTTTGTTCCACACTGGGCAGAGAATAAGAGACATAATCATTCTCAAATATTGAGATGGCTGCTTCCCATCTCTGTCTCTGTCAATTGTTGGCAAGAACTGAGAAGAAAAGAATAAAAATGTATGTAATATACACATCCCCCTTACACATAGCCTTTCAGCTAGAGATAGAGAAAATGAAGGTCTTTGCAAAGTGCAGAGGGGGAATCCTGCAGGAAAAAACCCAGAGGTGGCTTGTCAAGAGTACATTGGGTTTGCTTATTTATTTGTTTGTTTGTTTGTTTTTCTGTGTGTGCAAGAATCATCTCATTATTTACCTCCAGAAAATGTGGAATAATGGAGAAACTCTTTCTGTAACATTTTTAATTGTATTTCTCAGTTTTGAGAGAGATTTAAAAAGAGCTAGTATTACCACAAACTAGGGGGAGAGAGAGAGAGAGAGATTCCCACAGTCTTTTTTTTTTCCTTCAGAACTATAAGGCTCTTAACTTCTCCAGTAATACAGGGCTCTGAAAAGTACTTTCAGAACACAGTTCCGACATTTCTTTTCAGGCAGTTCTTAAGAACGTTGGAATGTGAACAAAAAATAAATAAAAGTTGTTTCAGCCACAGTCCACACTCTGTGCTTGGCTCAGAAGCACTGCTGACGTTGCAGAATGAATCCCAGTGACACCACAAGCAACTTGAAAAAAAATTTTTTTTTTGGCCTGACAAAATGCAAGTTATGCAAGACTTAATTAAATTTATTTCTTCACATGGAGAGAAACAGCACAATGGTCACAGGCAAAATCCAAAGAATTGAACGAACTTGGCATTTTAATTACAGAAAATGGGGCACTCTTACCATAACTAGTAACTGTATACATTTGCTGCATTAAACTAGTTCTTAGTTTAGGATTCAAGCAAATGAGACAAAAGACACACAGACTGATACCCTCCTCCCTATTGCCATGGTAGATGAAGTAAGTATTGGTCACTAATAAAACGTGAAAGTAAAATATAAACATACACATTGCTCCTCTCAAATGTATCACAGCCAAGGTCCTTCCACGTAATAAAACTTCTTGGTGCATCTCTTATGGAAACTGCATGCTGCCAGCTGTGCCAGTCTTGGACCCAGGAGCTCAGCTCTTTTTAACCCAAAGATTATGCCACTAAGTCACCTCTCATCACCAGGGAAGATTGGGAACACAGGCTAGTCTGACCTCAAAGACAAAAATGCACACTGTAAGGGCAGATATCCCAGTAAGGAGCTGCCAGGATGCTCAGGGAATAAGAACAAGAATGCTCAGTCAAAATACAGAGCTAAGGAAATGGAGTGAAAAGCAGAATGGTCCCCGGGATGGAAAGGAGATGAGCTCAGGTGAGAAAGCAATGGCGGGTTGCTTCATGGGAGGTGGAGAGGGTCAGGTGGGCCACAGCATCCATTCTGCCTCTGCTACCAATCTGCTTGCACTTAGCTTTGATCCTGTGACCGGAAAAAAAATCAACTCTCACACTCCCAAATTAGATATTTTCCCAAGAATTGAGTCACTCTATGACAAGATTGGATTCTGTAATCTCAGAAAGTGATGCAAGGAAATCAATTTCCTGATAAAGAAAAAAAATATCTCATCAAGAGCACTCTTGGGAGACAGACTGCATGGCCAGATGAATGAGTCTGAGTGCAAAGGAAACAAAGACTGCTGAGCAACATGAAATGAATAGCAAATATTTGAACTGGTCTACCCATTCACTCAGGAAACAAGGTTTCAATGAAACAGCTATCAAAACTAATGATAAATATTTTCTCCGTCTAAGTCATTGCTCACCCTGTCCATAGGAGCCAGATACAGGGCTAAATGTACCAGGCTTCATGTAGCTGCACAATATGCCCTGTGGTTTGCTACTCAGACAGTGCAAGGCTGATGTTTGCCCTTATGTTTGTTGGTCTGTGTTTCCCCTGTATGGAAATACCAGATCTCTGAGGCCCTGCAGTGGTGCACCAGGTCAGTTCTCTGCTCAGATCTCAGGACTCAATTCATCAAACTCATGGCTAACAAGCTTTCTTGAAGATTCTAAATACAATCATTGTTTTAAAAACTCATCTGCTTAAAATAAAAAAGAAAGCATTGCCAGGAGCTTAAAGGAAAACAAAAAACTCATTTGATTTTTTTTTTAAATTTGCCCATCAGCTGCCAAGTAAACTTATTAAGTCTTTGTTTTATGAGGAATCATGAAACATGTCCAAAAGCAATTTTGTATAGTCAGTGGGTACTTACAAAATACACTGCCATTCACAGTTACAGGTTGCTTTTTTTCCTTCCCTGCATCCCATGTAAACCCCTTATAGAAGAGGTACCACATTTTTTTTCTATTCTCCCTTAGTTTCTGTCACAGTTCTCTGAACACAGTGGCCTTTCAATCAATGTTCAGTGTTTAATCTATGTTTCAAGGAGTAAAACAATTCCCACATTCATTTGCTTTTCTCTTTTCTAAAAATGACATGAATTATTTATCCATTTTAATGTGTTCTTCTTATACTGGCAAAAAGAGATGTCCTGGAAAGCAGAAATTCTGCATGATGTATGAACATGTTTGGAAAGATTTCCTTTCCAAACATGACAGCAGGTGGAGCATGTTAACATGATTTCACAGGAGACTAGAGGCCAAAACTTTCTGTTGTACATTTCATTTTGATTTGAGAAATAAAGAGAGAGGCAGAGACAGAAAAGAACAGATAGCCAGTTCTAGCTTAGAAAGATATAATCAAACACAGCAAGGGACCTGAGTGTTAAGATACTATAAAAATAATAAAAATAACTCTGTAATAATATCAAATGTATGAGTGCTGGGTAGAACTATGTACACACAATTAACCTATTACAGATTATAGAGATAGTGCAGATGGGAGAAATATTTGGGAACAGAAGTGCTACTAGTTTAAAAAAAAAGTGGTCTTTATTCTCTAAAACTCTTATAGAGGGAAAAAACTGGGACAAATACTTCAAATAAAGGCAGTCGGTTTGCAGGGGAGAGCAGGGAAAAGTAAACAACAGCTCTTTTTTTGTACTGGGGGGATCGAACCCAGGGACATTCTTTTTCAGAGCTACACCCCTGGTCCTTGTTCTTCTTTACTGTATATTTTTATCTTGAAACAGGGTCTTGCCAAAGTTGCTGAGGCTGGCCTAGAACCTGCAGTCCTCCTGTCTTAGCCTCCCAAGTACTGGGATTACAAGCATATGCCACCATGCCCAGCTTGACAAAGGCTTCTTGCAGGCTTCAATCATAGATTTCCATTTATACCCTAGATGCTACCTATGAGTGACATTCCACTGCCAGAGTTATATGTGTGCGTTTTCAGACCTCCATTTTACTGAGATGGCTTTGGGGATCATGTGAATGAGGGAGGTAGGAAAGTAAGACGGTACAGATAACAGACTTGTGACCTTGTGCTTAGCACAACCCAGATTTTTTCTCTAGCTGTTACATATGAACACAAAGACAACAGAGGACCTTAGTTCCTGCAAAGACTCAGGAGCTCCAACAGGATAATTCAAATCATGATGATTCTTCAGTTTCCATCTTAGAATTGGGGCATTTTCCCTCATTAATTTGCCAGCAATTAAGTATCCAAGTTGGACATGAAGACTATTATTTGGTGGTCCTTTCTTCCAAGGCTCTGTGTGTGGACCTGAGGCACAGCAGGGCACCTGGGATAGCCTGGGTGTACAGCACTAAAACATCACGTTTACTCAAACAGAGGAATTCATTGTAAGAGATGGCATCACATAAATGGTTTCATCTGAGAGCTATTTCCACACTTTTAGAATGGATCTTGAATAGAGCTCTATTCATCTGGCTACAATACCCTTAAAGTAAATCACCTGATGGACGAATGTTTTACTTACGCTGTAAGTTTTAAAAATTTTTTTTCACACTTTTATATTCTTACATCATATGTAGTTCACAGTGATAATGACATACATGCACACTGCCCTTGGTGAGCTTCCACCCCTGGCTCCCTCCTCACTCCCCCCTTCCCATACAGGGTATAGAGACCGACACTGCTATTCTCACATATGTACACAATGTCAATGAAAGTGATTCCTTCATTGATCCTTCCTCTCCCTCATCCTTCCCTAGACCACCCCCCTCACTCCACTGGAGTTTCTCCTCCATTATCTAAAGTATCCTGATTACTCCCTAGCTTCCACCTACAAGAGAAAACATATGACCTTCACTTCCTGTGACTGGCTAATCTCACTTAACATAATGTTCTCCAGGTTCATCCATTTTCCTGTAAATGACATAATTTTGTTCTTCTTTATTGCTGAGTAGACTTCCATTGTGTGTATATATCATAATTTTGCAAGCTATCCATCTGTTGATGGACACCTGGGTTGGATCCATAATTTGGCTGTTGTGAATTGTGCTGCTATGTCTGGTCCCACATATTCATTGTGTGTGTTGGACAAGAAGAGTAATGGAAAGTATTAATTTATGAAGTTGTGGCCATTTTTATTGCTTTATCTTGATGTCTCAAGTACTGTTCAAATGAGTGATATGACATTAGCATGGTAGAAAGGGGTTTCACTCTAAATTTGAATATATATGTATTAATATAATTAAATTGATGTTGGGTTTTATATTTATGTTAACTAAATAAAAATAATTTCCAATTATATATATACATGTGTATATGTGGTTTATCCTTATTTAAAATTTAGAGTTTTAAATGTTTCCATTTTTATTTAAAAGATTTTTGTTCACAGTTCAATCATGTTGGTTTTCAATAACATGTTTCTCAATTACAGGTTCAATAAGATGAGCCTCAATCTCAGTTTCTTATTCTCTTTCATTCCAGTTAAGTTTTATTCCAGTTCCCATGGGACTGGTGGAAGAAATTGCCCTTTGGGAATGTGGGACTGAAAATTTATTAAAACATTCTCATTTTATTCTCTGGACAAAGAATGTTATAGTGTTTCCAAATCTAGGTTAGTACTTGACATGCCAGAGGTGACATAACGACCCCAGTGGGCTTTGGAATTTTCCCTTTAGTTGAAATCTTTGCAGCAATTCCTGAAATTTCTGTTATGTGTAGGCCTTTGCTTGAGATGTGAATGTACCCTTGTATTTCTTCGATGAAAAATTCCTCTGTCAAATAGGCAGTACATTGCAAAAGTATTGCAGAGGCACTAAAGAGAAAGACATTTCTTCCCCTAAGATCACCTGGTGCTTTTTCTTTACTTTCAGAATAGTGAATTGCCCATCTCATCCAATGGATGTGAGAGGAGGCTGCGTTTCCCAGGCAATGACTTCATTCTTCCCAGGATGAAGTTATAGCAGTGTGGTACCCTTGTAAACATCAGCCAGCTGGCCTCTACCAACACTCCTGTGACTGACAGGGGGAGGGAGGGTATCTAGAAGTCATGGGGCTAGGGCATGAGTACTCATGTTCTTTTCCCCCCTCTTACTTTTAGTCTCTGCCTAAAATTCCCTGAGTTTTATCCCCTTGAGGGTTTTTTTTTTTTTGTGCCATCTATAATATTAATGTTTCTTGTAAAATCTGTCCCCCTCCCTGCTTCATGCTTCAAGTTTCTGCAATATTGAATATACTCACTTGTTTAATCCACTTCTATAGAAACAACACAGTCATCCCAGAGGAAAGCTGCCATTTCAGGACCACTCTTGCTTTCCCTGAGGACATATTTTCCCTTTCACTCAAAATCTAATCCCTTGGCTCTTTGTCGTCACACTGCTTCAGAAGAAAAATTAGATTACGCTAAGAATATAAATACTAAAAAACACATGTTCTGAACTGAATTTAGCTTACCTTTTTCATGTTTGTTTTGGAGTGATCTGTTGGTGCCCTAAAATAAATCCTCTCTGACATTTGATTCTCATTTAATCTTCACCTTGGTTAGAAGTTCTGGGCCTCAATCTCTCTCCACCCTCCCACCCTTCAACTGTGGGTTGCCCAGCAACCTCAAACAGCTGGTTGTCCAAACAGGAAAAATAAATGGGATTAACTCTGGAGGAAACTAATTGAAGGAAGCATTAGTATGCCCCCAATCAGAATTCTTTCAATACTAGCTGATTAAGTTGCCCTCTGCTGCCCTAAGTGAGAGTGTGGACTGCAGAGTGCACAGGTGGAAGAGCTGTCACTGACTTAAGGACTGCCCATGCACTGAAGTGGGAACAGCAGCCATCACACCCACAACAGTGACCACTCTGTGCTTGCAAAAGGGCACAGAATCATAACAGGAACCTTTGCCCACTACCCTTCTCACTCATGTATTCATTTACAAATTCACACATGTATTCACACTCACTCACTTATCCATTCAGTAAATACTGATGGAAAGACAACTGGCCATTACAGAAAGTCTATGAGCGTTGCGGTGAACCAGACTTTGATTTCAATATCAGTACCACTACTTTCAAGCACTGCAATACAGAACTATATGTATTAAACTTCATAGTCTTCATTTCAACATTAGCCAAATCAGGTTATCAATGCCTGCCTTAAAGATATATGATGACATTTAAATAAGTCATAGCACAGAAAATGACTGCAGCAGTGACTGCTCAGGTTAAACCTTCAGTTAATTCACTTCCCCCTTCCACCACAATGCACTGGAATATAAAAGAATTGGAGCTGCATTAGATAGTTTTCGACTTTTGTAGTAATACTTCAAGCATGAAGGCTATAGATAAGAATAGAATTTTAGCGATAGTAACTGAGAGGGATAGACAGATGTGAGACTTATTTTATAAAAGAAATTAATAGAATAAAGGGAATGATGAATTGGTGCAAACTAGCAAAGCTGCCTCTGATGCCTTGAGCTTGGTGATCTGGAGAATGGAGTTGTATCTGAGGAATTAGAAATCAAGGAAGGAAAGTTCATTTGTGGGTGTGGAAAAGTTTAGGTGTAAGTACTCTTATTTACAGTATAGTTATATACCAGTATCAACAGAGCTGGCCTTGGTATATAACAATACAGACCTTCACCTTGATTTCCACTTTTCTTTGTTTCTATTCCGAGACAGCTATTTAGAACAATGGAGACAGCAGGAACAGGTGCAGATGCAGAAGTAGTAAGTTGGGTTACAAGAACTTAGGCTGCTCTATGAGTTAGAACATTGTTATCCCAGGACTTAACATTAGCTTTTTAAACTGTTTTCAAAGATTCTCTTCCTTCCAAGAATGTATGTATTTTTAAGTATGGGTTAGGTTATGTTGCAGTAACAAATTACTCACCATACACTAATGCCTTACCCTAAGAAGGGCTCATTTCTTGTTCGTACTACCTGCCTACTGTAGTTTGTAGAGCTTTGTTTTACACAGGCAATCCATGATCCAACTTATAGATACTCCCACATCCTTTAATTGATCCACCTAAAACATTGATCTTTTATTCTTCCCACAGCAGGGGAGAAAGATACTTGAGCTAAATCCTTAATTGCCTAAGTGCTTAATGTTTCCTCAGAACCTCTTGACCAGAACTAGCCCACACAGCTCCACCCACTACAAAGAGGTTGAGAACTACACTCTTCCATGGGATTGGAAGAGGGTGAGCAGTGAATATCACAAAGCATCAGTAATGTCTCCTGCCAACACCCTAATGTGTTGAATCATTTCATTTCTGGTATAGGTGGCTTAAATTTCTTTAAAGTTGCACTTGTTTATTCAGAAGATAAGGCATCAGCCATTTTAATGTTTAGAACAGTCTATTTAAGGATGGGAACTCAGATAACAAAAATGACAGGTTGGCTCATGAAAAGACAGAGGCTTTTCCTTGTGAGAGCTTCAGTTTTCACAGTGTGGGCCAAGGGCTTCAATAGATCTCCAAGACCATTTCAACTCATCCACAAAATCTTCCCTTTTCCAAATGGGAAATGGAGATTGGATTTTATATTCTTCACCTAACATAACATATTGTAGCAAACTGAATCACAGAAGCAGATATAAGACTCTATCAGTCTTCAATTAAATCAAGTGTTAGACATATTATCCTAAGCCAGATATTAAAGAAATGTTCAAATAAGTGTAAAAATAATGCCACTCCTTGTATCAAATGTTTTTGTCTTGAAAAATCTAGTTATTTTCCCCAAAATATGTTTATATAATGTGTTCATTATTACTTTTCAGTGAGATAAAACATTTTATTTTCTCAATTTTCATGTCTAATGTAGTAAATATTGATACAAACTTCTTAAAGATAGTTTTATAATTATTCAAATAATATAAATATTTTATAAGTGTGAAAGTATACTGAGATAAAAAAAAAATTGAGAATGCCTTTCTCATGTTGGTCTTATAGTTCTAAGAACTTCTATGCACCAGGCAAGTTCATTCTAGGTGATGGAGATCTAGAATCTCTGTAGAGTGGAAGAGTCCAACTCAAGATTTAGGTTCTCATATTCTTTGCAGGTCAGAGAGGTGGTTTTAGGGAACAAGGAGATGAGATACCATGAAGATGAGACTGGTACAATCCAGAGTTTAAGCAGGTCCTCTTAGGGGCTTGCATTTTGTGTGAGGCATAGAGTCTAGATGTGAATGGAATCATTTAGCTGTTGAATAAATGGACCTTAGTTGATCTTTGCCCGTTATTCATAAAACTGATTACAAAACCTTTGCTTTTTTTTAAAAAATGGAAATGGTCATCCAAAATGCTAGAAAAGTGAAAATTAAAGAAACTGTTAACAGGAAAAGGATAACTTGGAGTAGGAAGATGGGATAGAAATGAGACTGGAGGAAAGGTAGGAAATTGTGGAATAATTTTCTCATTTGCAAATTAGGGCATGTCTGAAGCATTCCTAAAAGTGAGTTAAGGCAATACAGGAGTGGTCACGTAGCAATTTCTTTCCTTAGGAGAAGTAGTGTTTTTTGCATTTTTTCTTCCCTTTATTTACCCTTCAAGAATGTCCTTGTTCAGTTCATCCACCTTTCATCTGAATAAAAATTACATAAAAAGGGAGTAGGAAAGAGAATATAGATAATATACAACAGAGGTTTCAGAAGGTCTGCTTGTTTTGGGGTGTGCCATTATGTTTTACTACCCTGTTAACTCCTTTTTCCTTTTATTTGTTTTTCAAACATTTATATTCTTTCAGATGTTTTCCTGTAGAAAGAAAAAAAAATGTGTGACCTCCTCTCCAATAAACTAAGAAACAAGATTTGTTACCTGTTTTTTCTTCTTGCACCATAGACAGAGGCCATCTTTGTAATCTGTCCTTTCTGGAGATTATATATTTCCTCTACTCTGAGTCAGTCAGGTTTAAAAAAAAAAAAAGAAGTGGGGGAATGGCCAAAAAAATAGGAATGTTTAAACTGTACGGAATAAATAAATAATTCAGTGATATTAACCTCTCAACTACCTGCAAAGCATTCTTTGTAGCTCAAATAGTGAGCCAGCCTTGAGAGAAATGGTGTTTATCATTTATTTAATACACATGGCTGCAGCCTAAAGAAGAAAAGTTTAGAAGTAATGTCAACAGGCAAAGGATCACACCAAGAGTCACCGAGCTCACCTTGTGCTTCTCCCCAAGGCAGGGCCGACGTGAATTCATTCAGGCCCATTCTATTATTCATGCGAGGAACTGTCTATCACAAATGCAATATGAAAAGGAGGTGCACCCCATGCGAGGCATGAAATATCATCTCTAATAACCGGCAGTTTAATTTCAAGATTTCAGGACTGCTCATTTAAAAGTACCTGAAGCAAAGTTCGAAAGCACAGAGTGATAAAGGAAATCATTGTTGCTACACTTTAAGAAACCTTGTCCCATTTTTGCTAGAAAATACAAGAAAGAAGAAATCTTGTCCCATTTCTGCTAGAATGTACAAGAAATTGGGTAAAAAAGAAGATATGGAAAATAATGCAAACACTGACAATAGGATGTCATGGTAGGCAGAACTTCTCATAACTCTGTAGTACATTCTTCGGGGTACCATTTTTGTAATTATCTTGAGAAACTGATCTTATTTTTTTCTAATTCTAGAGCACCAGAGAAGACAATTAGAAAATTTATATAAGAATTTTGAATTTGCAATAGAACCTAGATCTTGAAGTACCATCACTTTTGTTTGCGGATAGACTTATACTACTGCTGACCTGATGTATACAGCGAAAAAGGACCTTGGGAATCACCCATCATAGTAATCTTATGTAAATGGTTAAGAAACGGGGACCCAGTGGCAGGAATTAGACCAAAGCTCTAGACTCAATGTAACCCAATATTCTTTCTACTATGCCTATAAGCTTTTAAAGTTGCCTTTAGAAAATAACATGTTGATGGTAAAAAGTGTGTAAATTTCACTACATAAACAATGCATCTTTGTCAGATGCTCAAACCCTTCCTATGCTACACGCTGTGTTCTGGATGCCGCTCACTTTTTGTATTAAGTGAGGACTACTCTGTGATACTCCTAAACTATAAGTGCTGTGGGAATTGGTGGTGATATTGGCAGAAATACCTAGCTTATGGGATTCTTGGGGTCTAAAGTCTACAAGACAACTAAAATGAGAGCTATGGGTAGAGATTATGATGGAAAAGTATGTCAAAGCCCACTCGTTCAAGAAAGGGGCTTAAAATAGGAGGTCAAATAGAAACAGGGGCTATAGACCCAGGACTTCCTGTCCCAGGGAGACAAGTGCAAGAGCAGTAGCAGATGTAATGAGGACCCTGTCTGGGGTGACAGCAGGGAGCAGATGTTGGCGGAGAATGGCCTGCATGTGCCAGCTGTGCAAGGTGAGGAGGTGGGCTGACTATGATTAAATACAGGCTTGGGAGAGGCTCACACATATGGGAAGTGTTATGCTTGTTTAATTGCTGTATTTCTGGTCTGGTCCCAAACTCTCTCCAGCTGAGCACTTCTCCTAGCATTGTGGGAAAGCAGAAGCAACAACAGGCGCCTCAGCCCACCCACTATTGATGAGGCCTGGCTCACTTCCTGGGGCCAAATAGATCCAAGTGCTTCTCAGGCCACTTCCGGTAGAATGCGAAAGTCATCAAAGTAAGGGATTGGAGACAAAGGAAAAATGAGAGTATGAGAAGAATAGTGGCAGGAATTGAGTGAGAGGAGACAGATGTTAGCTATAAGTAAACACCAAAACCTCCAACAGAAAATCAAGGAACAATTCAACCAATGAATCAATCCACAATACCAACCAGCAAAGACTCGGGGAGTCACAGCCTTCAAGAGTGTTTAAATTTAGTGACTCAAGACAGGACATATGCTTGAGTGAAAATATACATGCACACACACACACACACACACACACACATATAGACACACACACACACAGACACACACACAAATACACAGACACAGACACACACACACACATACTTTTCCTTATGCTGATTATGTTCAGGGTATCTGCCAGTAACCACACTCCAGGTCCTGCCACTTTAGGGTTTAGAGAACTTAGGCATTTAAGGGAAAGGAAGGCAGGCTAGGATAGAATATGGGACACTGCTCTGCCTCAATGAGAGAAAGGAAACCACTGTGATGGATTTCTCAGCGGTTTATTCTTCTAGAAACCATCACTGAAGTCACTTTAGAGTCTGGAAATTCTAGATCCTGTTATACTCAATACCAGGGAATTAGAGTGAATAAAGAGAGTAGGAGAGTAAGGATTTGAAAGGAGCTAAGGCTGTCAGGAAAGTGGTCAGAGAAATAGTAGGAGGAGTAGGTTTGGGAGAGATCAAATAAAAAGTAAAGTTTACTGCCTAAGTGTTCTAATAGGGGTCCACCTGGAAATGGGAAAAGATTTGCTTTGAACCTTGATGCTTATTTTTGGAACAATGGCATAGGAAAAAAATATATAGAAGGGTCCACAGCATCATTTACCTTTAAAGTTGCCGGGAAAACATTCAGCCAAGTATTCAGCAAATGACAGACCCACGAAGCATGCTAGCACATTCCCCTTCCGCTTAATATCCTTGAGTGACAGCAAAATAAGAGACTACTCTGTTCGCAAAACATGTAAAAACACTACAAAATGGAATATATGCATACTACATAGCCATCCCACTCCTAAGTAGATATCCAACAGAAATGTGTCTGTTCATTTACCAAAATATGTTAACAGTAGTTGAAACCTGAAAATAACCAAAATGTTCAACAGCAGAACAGATAAATAAATTTCGGTAAAACATAATAGGATATTGTGACTAGCTTTTATCAATGCTGCATAGTATTCTAATGTGAAAATAAGGGTAAATCTCACAAGCATAATGTTGAGCAGATGCAGCTGAACACAAAGAATATATAAATCCATTGAAGTAAAGTTCAAAATCAGGTTTAAAAAAACACCTATATGACTACAAGTCAGTACAGTGGTTGTTCTAGATGTGGCAGGGTGGAGGCAATGACAAAGAAGAGTTCATAACATTCTGAACAAAAGTTATGCCAAAACTAGCTAATGTCTGTGTGTGTGTGTGTGTGTGTGTGTGTGTGTGTGTGTGTATTACTTGGGATTGAAACCAGGGGCATTCTACCTCTGATCTACACTCTAGTCCTATTTTATTTTATTTTTTAAATTTTGAAACAGGGTCTCATTAAGTTGCTGAAGCTGCCCTTAAAACTATCTCAGCCTCCCAAATACTAGGATTACAGGTGTATGCGCCCATGCCCTGCCGCTAATGTATTGTTTTTAGTGAGGACATACAGATGCATATACACGATGAACTCTGTGTTTAAAGAGTAAGACACAAAACACATTGTCATCACGTAATTTCTAGTAGCAAGCACAGAATGGTTCTTCCCTGGCAGGTGGTTATAATGTGTTATAATGGAGAAAGGGAAGGGTGTAGTGTTAAAGATGAACTCAACCATGATTCAGATGCTCACTAGTTCTATAACTAAAGCAGCCATGTGTGTGCTTTAATTTTACTGTTTGCAACATAGAGAGGAAAATATCATTATTAAAAATTTAAAGAAATGACAAGTGTTTAAGGACTAGCAGTGACTGTTAGTGATGCTGTTTTATTCTTCTCACTTTCTCAGGCCATGTATATCTGGGCCATGTTTGTAATGGATAACCGCACTTCTCAAGGCTGATGAACCTCTTACTTATAGAGGGTGCAGGCAACTGTGAAGCCAGATATGACACCCTGACTCTGCACCCAAGATTTATTAATGTTGTTTCTTCTTACCCTCTGCCATAGTTTCCAAGGTTGGGTGTCTGGATCCTATTAATTCTATTAAGTTTTCATTTGCCTATTTTGTTATAGTCAACAGCATCCACCATGTGTAGCTTTCTTCATTCTCATTCATTCTCTGCAAAAATCACCCTCCTCCATAGACTGAGATTGCGTCACAGACCTGTTCTCGCTGCTAGAACAAGTTCAACTAATGAGGGATTCTCCATCTTCACAGACAAGCCCATCAGCTGGAAGATTGGAGCATCATACAACTTTCCAGTTGACATGAATGGTCCAGAGAACAGATGTGAGACCCCCTGGCAGTGGGGGGTGGAACACCGGGGAACCGGGTTGTGCAGAGCTGGAGAGAGAGAGATGTACAAGTAAGAGTAAAGGTAGCACCTACAGCACTTGCTCTGGCTCCAGAACTTTGCATCAAGCTTCAGAAATGTTCGCAACGGCCTTTCCCTCATTTCTCATTGGTTCCCTTTTCACACTCTCTACTCTTCCTAATTCTCTGATTCCTTTCCAGCTTTTCTTAGCTGTATCTTTCCATTTTCCTATCAATTCTAACTTGTTATTATATGTCCATTGAGCTCATAAATAGAACTGTGGCCTGGAGGAACATCCCTGAGAAATTAAATACATTGTATTCAATTTATTTTGAAATTAATATTACAGCAAGTGAACCAAAATTGCATTTCTTTATATACTGGTTAATGAACCTACATTTTGGCAGACATGAAAGCTTCTTTCAGAGCTTTGCCCCTCCTCTTCTTTTCAAGGCCTTTGAAAAGTCGCTTTACGGCAAGCTTCAGTAAGGGGGTGAGGATGGAAGTTTGATACTGCAAGCCTCCCCTTTTCTCTCAAACCTCAAGCTTCCCTTCTTTTGCTGGCCATCTTAAACAAGCAGGCGGATGTTTTTCCTCTTTTATTTTTTAATTGCTTATGTTGATGTGCAAGACAACATTTTCAATGAGATTCAAGCGGAGCTGCCCACACAGCAATAAAGGGGGCTTTGTGGGCTGCTCAGCATGCACCGGGCTTCTCTGAAGCCTTTAGGTCCTTACCCCCAGCTCTACAAAGGGGTCAGTACATTTCAGCCTGTCTCCCTCCCATACCAAAAAGATTCTCTGACTGTGAGAAAAACAGCAGGTAGAATAGCCACCCACAGAAGTTTCCCTTTCTCCCCCCATATGCAGACAGCGCTTCCTTTCCTCTGACAGTCAATTATTACATTTTAAATAACAGTTGTACTTTATGAGGATTTAATGAAATGCTGCCATGATACCGTAAGCCAGAGCTGCCTGAAAGAGCTATTTTGCTTAAAGATTTTTGCTATTCAATTAGCTTTCCTGGTTAATACATTCTGATAGCAACTGTGATTAGAAAAAAATAACATTCATTAATTTACACCTGAATGACATATAAAAGGTGGCTAAGTGCTTTGGAAGTATAACAGGCTTATTTTTTTTATGTGGGAAGTAATATATTTGCTGGCTAAGGACCCATTCTGGCGCAGGTCTGCAGAAAATGAACAAATAGAAATGTCCTATGTTGATTTAGCTTCATTCTCAAAACTAACTGTTCATTTAAGTAGGGATTTCTACCTTCTATACAACTGTTAGCACTTTCAAAGGCTTTTATTCAACAGGGCAGCACAGATTATTGATTTTTTTTTATCCTTTTTCAGGTCCTCTTAACATAAGTTATAAGTACCTTAAACAAGTAGTCTTTATTAACATTAATGTTGGGGAAAGAACAGATTTTGTCTAGATAATAGACTTGGACACTATAAGATTTGCACAGTCCTATTTTTTATTATAATGGGCTTTTATTGGTGCATTATAGCCTCACATCATAATGTAAATCATGTTGACAGTGACATATATGCACACAACACTTGATGCCCCCCCATTTCTCTCCTTCCCAATAAAGTATGCTGAGATTGATGTTGGTATATTCACATATGTACACACAGTCAATGGTAGTATTTCCATCGATGAACCTCAGACTTCCCCCTCCCCTTCCTTTAGACCACATCCCTGGCTCCACTAAGGTTTCTCCTCCATTGTCTGGAGTCCCTCTGGTATCCCAATTACTCCCTAGCTCATGCATATTAGAGAAAACATATGATCCTTCACTTTCACAGTCCTATTTTTTAAGGCAGAACAAAAGAGAACTCCCTCTCAGAAGGGTTAGCTCTTAAGGTACTGCAATTAGAAATGAAGGGTGAAACTAACAGTATGTATTTCCCTAAAGTTTCCTATAAGATCCAGAGTAAATGGCACATCTGTAAACTAGTGAGCAAATAATGGTATAAATAAGAATAAACATGCAGATCTCCTAGCTTGTAGGCGAGTATGTTAGTTAGCATTTTATTACTGTAACAAATGCCAGAAATAAATCAACTTTTAAGAAGGAAAAGTTTATTTTGGCTCATGGCACAAAACGTTTTGTAACAGGGACTTAGAGACTGCTTTTGCTAAGAGCATTGACTCTTTACATGGACCTGCAGATGCCTGGCAGGGAACTAAAACAGGATAAAAGCTTGGCATGTCAGCGTCAGCCTTCATTTCATGTCTGTCTCCTTTGTACCTCAAACTTGGGGTCAGATCCCTGCTCAACTCTGCACATAGACATGCTAATTGTTTAAGAAGTGATTGCTTAAAGTCAGTAATCCTCCTTCTTCAAGGCTGAGGGCATCAAGATAAGGGCAATGTAGGTATTCTCAAGATTTGCAGGGACATGATCAACAGATGATCATGCCAACTTTTATAATGTTCTGTTCCAGGTCCCTAGAGCAGCACCTACAGGTCTCTATTCATTGCCCTAGCCCGAGGCAACTCATTCCTCTTGCCTTTCTGACTTATCCTTTTCTCTGTCATTCTCTCCTGCAGTCAGATTGGATTCCAGGAACAGGGAGCCTTGCAGGCAGATCACCCGATGATGAGCCTGCCCCCACTAAGTGGGAGAAAATACCCCATGACAGGAATCCAGGCTGCTGGCTGGAGCAGAACCAAGTATCTCACCATAGGAACGGAATTGCCCTTCAAGCAGGAACGACTTCCTCCAGAGCCAGCAGGACCCACAGAACCAGATCTGAGACAAAGATCAACCAGGCCACAGCTGGATGAAGACTGCTTAACTATGCATACTTCTTGTCTCCCACTTTGTTGCTTCCCTATTTAAACCTGAAGCTCTTGCTGGTATCACCAAACACAGGATTGAGGATGCTAGTCCTCCTACTTCCCAGTGTAGCTATACTGGGTAAATTCCTTTCCTACCTCACCTCTAATTTCTCCATTTGATTTCTGGGGTAAGTGGACAAACCTAGTTTGTTGTGGTGCCCTGAAGTCAGAGCCCCCCACCCCTCTGGCCAGGGATGCATGTGACAGTTTCAACCCAGGGTTGGTTGGTTACATTGCTTTTAGGCCTGTGGCAGCACAGTAATTTATTATGGCAAGGGGCAAAGCTGCTCACCTCATGCTGGCTGAAAAGTGAAGAAATATAAGAAGGGGTCAAGATCTGACTATCCCCTTACAGCTCATGCTGCCAATGACCTAAGTCCCTCCTGCTAGGCCCTACCTTCTAAAAGTTCCATCACCCCCCAGAGAACAACAGGCTGGAGTGCAAACCTTCCACAAATAAGCCTTTGGGAGACACTTAAAATCCAAACTATAGCAATGAATAAGTAAAATTATGTCCTAGCAGGCTCAGGAACCCTAGGATATTGTGGGGATACTGAGAAGAGAGAAATTTCTCTAAATCTATAGGTATTATAGTGAAGTCAAGTGGTGAGTTCTAGGCTTGGCCTCCTATCCTTGTTTTTAGAAGTTCAACCTGAGATTCTTTATGAAAATTTCCAGCAAAACAAATTTAAGAAGGTCCTTAGGGTAAATCCCCATTCTTGGTGCACCTATGTAAATAATTAGGCCAAATCTAATATAACAAGTCTTTGTAATCAAATGATTTTTATAAGAGATTATTTTTTTGTGAAAATGAGGATGACTCTTGAGAAAGTGTGTGTTTCAATGGAAAACTATGAATCATCTATAGCATATTTGTCTGGCTTATCAGTCTAGCCCTGTTCAATGTCCTCAAACTTTTTTGCAACACTTTAAATTGGAGATAACTGATGGATATACAAACTCTGTCTTGTCTGGTAAGGAATTTAATCAAATTGCTCCATGATTGTGGAAGAAAAAAAAACAAAGTTTGATATTTAGTTGTAAATTGGCTTAGAATATATTACTTATACAATTGAACAATCCTTACCATTTTCTAATTCTTGTCTGCACTATCTTGCTACAGTTCTTCAAACTAACTTTCCATTTTTTCTCTCTCTTGCCTGATTTGGCATCATGGTGACCTATAATCTAACTGCTCAAATCCCTGACTGGGCTCTGGGCTGCCTAGCTGTTGGTCTTCTTACTCAGGATCTGAAGAACCTCAGGCACTGGCCCAAATCCTCCCTGAACGACAGTCAAGTGACTTACTTGGGCCATACACGCCCCTGTATAAGTATGCAAACAACATCACCAAGAGCATGGCATCCCACCTCCAGAGGCTCAAGAGACACCATGAGCAGCTGCAGAGCAGAAAGATTTCCTCCACTCTCCACTGGAAATCCACCGGACTAGGAAGCCTCAGGGTCCCACTCCTGATTCTTTACTTGAATAGCTCCTTTCACATTGACAATTTCTCCTTTTCACCATATGGATTCCTCTTTTAAAATATCTTGTCTTTAGGATGCTTTGCTGCCATATCTCAAAAGATAGTTTAGCCAGTAGATAGGAACAAGGCTAATAAGACCCCTTGAGACACTGTTTCTTAGACCCTCTTTGACTGACTCAGAATGTTTATCATATTCTCTGAGTTGTAGAGGAACAAATGGCATTCTTCTTAAACAAAAAGGGAGAGTGATAATATAGAACTTTGCCTGGATTTAAAGAAATTCTGATTTTTATCTACTGTTTACAACCCAAAGAATGTCCCAAATGTCAGGTGTTTTTGCTTAAAATACTAAAGCAAATTTAGTTTGTGCATAGTCATGTAGCAAGTAAATTAATGGTAAAATTAAGCAGAGCCTCACTAACCTGTTCACTAATAAAATGGAGTTAAAAAAAAAAAAGAGAGTAAAAATCCACCAACAGAGGACAGAACTTTGAGAGAGTAGTTTAAAAAATGTAACAAAATTCAGTTATTAAGTGGCTTAAAGTAACTCCTAACCTCAGCATTAACCCACACAAGAAGCACTAAGAAAAGAAAGTAAGTCAAGGACTCATAAGAATTGTTTACTGAGTACAATAGAGAGAGAAATAGGTCCAGAAGTTGCATAGGTGGTCCTGAGATGACTAAAGAAGCAATCTTGAAGCTGGGCATGGTGGCCCATGCTTGTAATCCTAGTACTTGGGAGGCTGAGACAGAAGGACCACAAGTTCGTGGCCAGCCTTAGATACTTAGTGAGGCCCTCCACAACATAGTGAGACCCTGTTTCACATTAAAGAATCAAACAGGTCTGAGAGTATAGC